>SNQJ01S0015292.1:99359-140412 GCA_010110895.2 Picea sitchensis | reverse complement strand
CCATCTTCTGACATTGCTCCCACTCGAACCAAGAACCCTCTTTTCCTGTGAGTTACCTTACGCTCTAATACCAATTGTTATAAAAACAGGACCACGGAGCAATAAAATAAAACAAATGCGAAAACAAAACACAGAAGATACACGATACAAGAGAGACACAGATTTACGTGGTTCACCCAGTGTGGGCTACATCCACCAGAGAAATTTCCAGGTCCTTTCTTTATTATTATCCAGCAAAATGAAGGGATACAACCTACAGCAAAACCCGATGTAACTTCCTCTTCTTTCTCTCAACGTCTCCTCTCTCAGAATACAATACTCACCAACATACCTAGCCGCAATACATTTCTCTCATAAAAGAGTGTTGCCTTCTAGGGAAAAAAACCCTAACATAATCTCTATCATTAAATCTGCGACCTTATAATGAATGGTCCATATTTACAATGAAATTACAATATACTTTTACAAGGCAATTTTTCCTTCGGGGGCTTCGCCCCTAAATCCCTGTTGGGGGCCTGCTTGCCCATAGACCCCTCAGCCGAGGGGATAGCCCCCTCGGACCCCGCAGAGGGGGTACCCCCCCTCTTCACTCCCCTATGTGGAAGAGTGTACATACTTCTGGGGTGTAAATACTTCATGGGGTATAAACACGGCTGAAAGAAAAAGACCTCTAAATCAGGAAGATAATCAGGCTCCACAACCAACATGATGTTCCATTGGGGCCGAGTGAATCTCTCTTATCTCTACTACTTGTGCCTGATACTTGACTATTCTGGCACTTAACTGTTGTAACATAGGCCAAGATTTGATCGGGTGCTCCATGAACTATCACACTTGACCTGGTGCCATGTCTATCACCTTTACTATTTCCTCGACCCATGATGAGTCTTGCTCGGAATGTGACTTGACTATGTTGCGCAAGTAGACAAAGTCATCAAGTGTGCCAAACTCAGGGAGCCTGATGTCTTTCATTACTCGATTGATTTTGATCCAACTTTTCTCTCACTTGGTCCACTTCTCTTAGATTTCCCGATGAGGTTCCTGAGCCATTTTAACCCAATGTTCGATCTTTTTCCTTATGCGGTCGATGTTGATTTCCCTTAACACCCGGATGTAGTGCTCTTCGGAATCTCGGCCCTTTTGCACCATGCTGATATAGTCGATCCTTTCCATGGCTTGGTGCACTTTCTTGTACCACCTCTCCATATCTTTGCATGTGGCCAGCGCCATGAGGGTGTCTTCTTGCAGCTCAGCTATCCTTGCAGTGAATAGGTGTCGTTCATATGTGAACTTGCTATAGGCCTCCCTTAATTCACTCCTTAGGTACACTGCGACCTGTGTGGTGTCCTGGTAATATTTCTCCAAGTGGTGCAAACGTTCCAATTCTTTCAAAGAAGTCGCCAACTCCTCTTCATCCCTTTTTTCTCTGTCCAGGGTGGCATCTGTGATTTCCATCCCTGCGCCGATAAGTTTGAACACCTTTTCATTCTCTATGTTGATCAGATTTTCCTCTGTGGTGATGAGGATGGAGTGATCTAGAGTGATCCTCCTCTTCTTGGTGGTCCTTTGCACAATAGCTTTCCTTTTTTTGTCATAAGCAATGGCATGTATGTTAGCGTCTTCATCCACCTATTCAGGGATTTGTTGATCTCCCTAGGTGAGCATATTTCCCAGGCTCCCGATGGTATATATTTGTTCAAGATTGGGGTCTTGAACTTCTTCCCTATGTTCTGAAGTCTCGGCTTCTCTTTGTCGTTCATCAGGAATTTGAGTATCGATTGAAATTGAGGCATTAGGGGCAGGCTCTATACTTACTTGATTATCGTTCGTTGAGACGTCGAATTCTTGTCGTGGAGCTTCTCCCTTTTGTTCGACCATCTCTGGCTCATCCTTGGGACTATCTGCTTGGGTCTTCGGTGCATTGGGAAACTCAGTGTCTAAGACACTCTCAAATTCTTGTTCATTCTATGGAAGCACTTGAATTTGAGCATCGGGAGCTGGGGAATATGTCTTCTCTAGCTCTTTTTCCTCTGCGATATGTACAGGGGTCACAAGGGATACCTTCGGGCTCTCTTCGTCATCATAGATGTTTATTAATTTGCGGAGGGGGGTTGGTGCACTTGTTCCCACTGATACCCCAACAGTCTCTGGCTGAGATAAAACACCCATTGGTGATTCATCCTGCGGCGTTTTGATTTCAGGGTCGTCTAACCCAACAATTTCATCAATGTCTATCAGTTCAGAGACACTTGGGCCTATCTGGATTTCATCTAGGTTGTTGACAGGGGCCCCTGTCATGCCTATGAGGCTTGGGTAATCTTGCAGCTAATCAATTATCCATCACGCTTGTTCTATCCTGAGTAAGCCCCTCTCCTGTGCATCTTGCATCATAGAGAAACCTCTATCTTGCATTGGGGATACCAGGGGGACCTCTGCTGCTTCACTCTCTATCATTTCTTATCTGGCTCTGAGGTCCCCTTGAGCCGATTTTTCTATGATCGTCACGTGTTCATCCAGGCTCAGGTATTTGAGCCTAGTTATTTTGGGGTCGGCCATCCTTGCCACCACTTTGTCCCAGTCCTGGTCATTTTTCTGTGAAGACTTCATCTTAAAATTTGTCGTGGGAGTATGGCCAGTAGGACGACATTTGCGAGGCATGTTTCAAGACCAGACCCTTTGTATCATTCTTTCAGAATCGACTAGTCTAGAATCTGAAATCTAATTGGATCAACCCTTCTTGTTTGGCTTGAGCGGTGTCCTTCACCATGTAGAACCCTACATGGAAACCATAAGGTATGAACGTGCTTGTCTTGTACTTGACTAGAGTGGCATTGTAGCCTTGTAGGATGGTCTAGTAGCATATATGTCCCACTACAATCCGGTCAGGGACATGCCCTGGTAGGAGATGAGGTGCTCTGGCGGCCCCAAACAACCTGATGTAGGTATCACGCTTGTCCAAATACCAGTTGCTGACCTTTGATATCATCTTTTTGACCGATGTTGATAGTCTCGTGCATTCTTTCTTGAAAATAATAAAATAAATACATGCGATGAATTCATCACAGATGAGGGAGTAGGATGTTTTGTACCTATTCTCCCATAAGATGCTGAAATATACGTGGACTGAGAGTTCTGCGAAGTGCCAGCTCAGGTTCATGCCGAAAAATATGTTTCTGGCACACATGAAATCCAGTAAGTATGAATCCATGTAGAAGGATGGTGTCTCTCCTTCCTTTGACATCTAAACCTATTGTATGCAGATGTTCAATTGCTTAGAAATGATGGCTCCCCAATTGAAGCCACTACTGGAAATGGCCACTGTGTAAGCTAGACGCATCCATGGCTCTTAAAATCTAGAGCAGTCTTTCTCCCCATACAACCGAAAGATGAGAGCCATTAGGTAGATGTTTGGCTCCCTTAAGTTGAAAGTATGGTACTAGCCAGAGGTCCAGTTGGTGTATTTTTTATCTTCTCTCCACCATGAGGCCATCACCCAGCTGGTATCATGGCACTCATAGAATTTTACGATGAAATCAGTGTTCAGCCACTCCTCAGGGTCTCTACACTTGTAAGACTTATGGACCTCCATGGGAAGGAACACCCCGACACACCCACCATTGTCGTCGTTGATCAAGCATTTTTGTGTGTCTGTGTGGTCAATGAGCAATTTCAGGAATTCGACACAGGGAAAGACAAATGTTCTGCTAGCCACCATATGTAGGTATGAGCGTCAGATCTTTGGGAACACTTCGTCGTCAAGTGCTCTGACATCATGATCGTTGTGTGGGATGCATTCTAGGTATTCCTCTTGGTTGATTTTCTTAAAGAGCTCTCCCCAATGTGGGAGTGTTGTTTTGGACCATGTTCATGCCTCTATTTCTCCAAAGGTTGGAGGTTGAATGAAAGATTTCTTTGTCGATGTTTTGATGAACAACTATGGTATTTGTGTGAATTCCAATTGTCTTGCGACCCCTAGAGAGGAGCCTTCAGCTAATTCTGTTTCTTTTAGCTTCAGCGCCCATGGAAAGCATCTAGTGGTAGGATTTCTTGGAGGCATTGTTCCAACAATCAAAATAAATCTTTAGATACTGTGTACAGAGAAACACTGGATAATATATATATATATATATATGAAGTGTAAACATGAAAAATCCATAGACTGGTACATACATGTAAAGCTTGCTAAACCTGGTTATTTGATACTCACGGGATCTCTGCAGCTCTCGAATTGTTCATCTCATTTCTACAGATGCTTTGAATTTCCTAGAGTGCAGAATGATTCTGCTTCCCCCAGCTTGAGAGGATTTAAACCAATGAAGAACTTATTGTGTCGCCTCAACCATTGAATTTGGGTGATGAGTGAAAATCAAACAAATCTGTCGTCGATTCTCTGCAAGTTAAATTCATCGTGGGTTAAATGCGGAGGTGCGGAGGGTGATGTGGTCTATCGGGGATTTTAAACGGTTGTTTTGATTGGCACACAGGGTAGAAAATAATGTGGGATTTGGTATTAATTAGTCCCTTAAATGCTCTAAATCTAATCGTATCTAGCGCTAAAACATCCCATCCTGTCACTTTCTTAGTGGGTGGATTGGGGATCGGGGGTGTGCTATGAAATTTTTTCATCGATGTCTCTTGCAAAATCTCTAATGCCGATCAATCTCATCATACAATTTTGATGTGGAAAAACTGACTCAAAGGTGTGACTTGGACCTAGGGAACCAAGAATGACTTGGGGTAAAACTAGACCGTACGGTTCTACAGATCTGGAAAAGACATGTGGAATTGAAGACAGGTGGCCTAATATTTGTGTATCAATCGGAGTTGGGGTTTTAATTAAGTCATTTGGTTTAAAACATACCTTAAAGTTTCGATGCCGAAATGTATATGGGATCGACGATCGATGATACCTATCACATGTTTTTCTACTGATTAGATTCCTCGAAAAAGTCTCGATGCCAAAGTGCATCGGGGATTGATGATCGGGGGAACTCTTTATCATGGTCAGAATGATCATTGCGATTATTTTAGGTCTTCCCCAATTCTGATAAGCGCATCAAGTATCGTCTATCAACGATATCATTTCCTTCCTCGTTAACGTCTAATCCCTTTGTCTTTTACCGATGTTGAAGAGGAGTCAGCCATCGACGATATCCTTATGAAAAAATTTGGCACAAACCAAACTTACTTCTGTTGATGCCAATGGAGATCGACGCTTGGTGACTAAGGTTTCCTGAGTGGCTCTTTTGTTTATATGAATTCCTTCTGATGTTGAATCTTGATTGCGTCAGGTGAAGTGTTTTGGTTGTTGATTCTTTAAGTGTTGAGCCTTTTTTTAATTCATTGGGTTTCATAAAGTTAAACAAACTTGAATATCTAATGAGAGTCAAGAGAACAATCAAAGACAACATTTTCACAAAAAATGAAATCGAATCAGACAATGCAAAGATCAAGTGGTACCCAAAAAGTACAAAATTGACATAGGCTTTTTTTTTTTTTACGGTGTGTTGAATGCTCAACAAATGGATACTTTCTGGGCGAAAGAAGAATCTATGTTCCTTCCTCAGGTTCGGCTGATGCAAAATTTGGTTAATAACTTAACTTGTTTTATCAGAGCTTCTTTTACCCTTGCATTTGGAATTTCCCTAGTTGATGCATCTAGGCCTACTTGTGGGTTTTTTAACCTTTTATTATGCCTTCTTTTCCTGTAACCATGACTCATGACCCCTTTGACAAGAGTCTAGTAAATAATTCATTGGCACTAGGCCTTTCAGTTACCTTTATTCATTTGCTATGTTGTTTCTCCACTGTCGGTGAGCGTCCATAGCCTCATCGGAGTCACCCCGACATCAAAGACCTTGTTCCCCTGCCAGTGAGCATCCATAGCCCCGGTGGAGATATTTTCATACCCTCTCCTACTATGCGCTCATTTGATATAGTTCATTTTAATTTTTGGCAGAATGCCCTGAGCAAGTGGGAGAGGAGGACGTTTGTTATTTGCAAGAATGAGATGGTTAAGGTGAAATTTTGCTAGCTCTGTCTTTGAGGTACATGTATTCCTTTCCAGCTTACCGTCTTCACCTTAAGGTTTTCACCAGACCACCAGGAAAACACTTCTGCATTTCTCCAAAGTTGTTCATCTGCGCAGGTTAGATAGAGAATCCCTTGAAACAACCACAGGTTCCTCAAAGTTTATTGTGTTGTATGTGAGAAACGAGTTAGGAACATAGTTCACCATGTTGCATGATTTAAGGTCAACCATTGTCTTGCTAAAAACAATCTTTCAAAAACTTAGAAGCACAATTGCAAGAAGTAAAACAAAAAATGTATAAATGCAAAAGATAAATCGATGCATCTAAAATAAACACAGAAGATCTATTTTCTTTTTTTTCTTTTTTGTTTTTTAATGAAAATATTGTTTTAGGGCTTGGCCATTCACTGGGAGAGCGTCAGGTTCCCCCCTCAGATTCTATAGTCGATACATGCCTAACCCAATCTTCTCGGCCACCTGCAAAGGTCTGAGCCATAGATTCTGAAACTTAGAATGTTTTCCTTTAGGCTTATTTGCTCTTTCCCACTTTAGGACTAAGTCTCCTACTTCAAAATTCTTCTCTTTAGCCTTATTCTTATCAAACCACCTTTTAACTATCTGCTGGTGGGCTAGGAACTTTGATTTATCTTTCTCCCTTTCTTCTTCTAGCATGAGTAGGGTGTCAATTCTTTGTTGTATGACTAATGAGGGTTTCCCTCTAGAATCCTGAGCAAGTTGAAGAGATGGAAGATAAATCCCGTTCGGGAGAATGGCTTCCTACTTGTATGCCAAAAAGTATGGGGAATTCCCTATAGCTTCCTTCGGTGTGACTGTATCGACCGATAAAGCACTATGAAGTGAATTATGCCAATTCCTCTGGTTTTTTGTAACCATTTTCTTCAATATCCTCACTAGGTTCTTATTAGTTGATTATGCCACTTTGTTTCCCTATGGATAATAATTTTCAGAGTATCTAGTTATGATCCCTTTGTCTAGAGAAAACTTCATTAATAGGGTGGAAGAAAAGTAAGTTGCATTATCAAAAACAAGGACAGAAGGGACACCAAATCTTGTGATTAGTTGTTGTTCTATGAATTGGATTACCACCTTCTCGTTTACATGAGTTAGAGGAATGGCCTCTGCCCATTTCATGAAATAATCGGTGGCAGTAAGTATGTACTTATTCTATTTTGAAGAACTTGGTGTAATTTCTCCTATGATATCTAACCCCCATTGCTCAAAAGGCCTAGAAACGACCACCAGTTGGAGTGGGACAACTGCTCTCTTCTCCCTCCCAACACTTATTTGACAAGTTTTACAGTTTCTAGCGTATGTGTGAGTGTCTTTAAACAAAGTGGGCCAATAATAGCCAGCTCTCAATATCTTATGAGCGGTGGTGTTTCCTGCAAAATGTCCACTGGCAGGGCCATCATGGAGCTCCTTCAGAACTTTTTTTGCATCTTCACGTTCGAGACATCTTAAAAGTACCCCATCATAATTATCACGGAAGAGAACTAAATTTATGAGGTGATATTCTGTAGATTTTAATATGAGGGCCCTCCTTTCCCTAGGTTTTAGGTTTTCCAGGCACGTCCCATGATGCAGGAGGTAAGTCAATTTCTCATACCAAGACTCTTTCCCTGGGGAAATGTATGAAGCTTCACCACACCATAATGCCATTTCATTCTCCCATCCGGGGTCTTCATTTACTTGGTCCTTAGCTTCGGCTGCCAGTTTGCATAACTCTTGTCCCTTAACCAATTTAGCAGGTTTTATATCTAGGTCAAATTCTTGGACTACTACCATCCAGTTTCCTCTTCTTTCTCCGATCTCATGTTGAGTAAACAGGGATTGGACTGCAGGGTGAGGCACGATAACTTTGGTATGGTTTTTTACGATGTAAGATCTGAAATGTTTTACTACCTTGTATACCGCATAAGAATGTTTGTCTATAGAAGGATAATTTAATTCGTCACCTTGGAGATTAGTGCTCATGAACGACACCGGGGCTTTGTTGTTATCATCGTCCTTCTGAGTCAATACTACAGCTAATAATTGGTCAGAGGTGAAAGTATAGAGGAAGAAATCTTTGTTGAAATCAGGGCTTCGCAACACTAGGGCTTGAGATACTATAGTTTTAATATTGTTTAAAGCATTCTTTCATTCGTCATCCCATTTAAACTCAGTAGCTTTACGAATCATTTTTGTAGGGGTTTGATAGTTTCCACGAAATTGGGGGTGAATTTCCTCACAAAGTTGATTTTCTCGAAGAACGATTACATAGCCCTTTTGTTGTGAGGTGATGGAAGTTGAGATATAGACTTAATCCTTTCTGGATCTATGTGAATGTATGCTTGAGATATATTGTGGCCTAACAACTTACCTTCTTCGAAACCGAAAATAGTTTTCTTGGTGTTTAAGGATATACCATATTTCCTACACCTTTCGAAAATCTTGGTTAAATGTTGGATGTGATCTTCTCTGTTCTTTGAATATACAGTCACGTCGTCCAAGTAGAATACTACACACTTGTTTATTAGTCCCCAAAATGATACATTCATGGCCCTCTAGAAGATTTCCCCTGCATTGATTAACCCAAAGGGAATGTGTTTATAAGTGAACGTTCCCCGCTTGATTCAGAAGGTAGTTTTCAAGCGGTCTTCTTCTGAAACTAGAACCTGGTTGTAACCTAAGAAACCGTCCAGTAAGGAGAAAATCTCCGAGATAGACATAGTCTGCAGGAGCTTCTCCATTGGTGGGACTGGGTAGTTGTCCTTTTCTGAAGCTCTGTTGAGATTTCTGAAATCTACACATAGGCGGATTTCCCCAGACTTTTTCCTTACAAGAACCAAGTTTGCTACCTAGGCAGAGTGTCTAACATAGAAGATAATTTTGGCATCTAATAGTTTCTTTAACTCCTGACACATGAGGGGATCCATGGATGGGTGATACTTTCGGAGCCTATGTTGGAAGGGTTTTACTTCAGGATTTAAAGGGATAGTGTGTTGAATGATACGGGTATCATAAGTTTTTAGATCTCAGTAGGACCACGCAAAGACATCTTGATATTGTCTGAAAAGTTTGAGATAGGCCTTCCTTTCCTCTTTAGATATTGTCTTGCCGAGGTTTACACTTTTTGGGTTTTCCGGGGTTCCGAGATTTATAAATTCATGCATGGGATAGGAACTACCGATCTTCGCGTTTTTTGACCCCTTAAATATTTACTTTAAGTCAAAAAGGTTTTCTAAATTGGCTATCCCCTTTGTTACCATGTGAGACTTTGATTTTTCAATCGGTTGATCTTTCTGAGGGTCGGTTTCCATTGATTGTTCCTGGAATACTTCATTGTCAATAGCCAAGTCTTTGAAATTATCTTGGTTAGTCAAAACATTTATGATCTATTCATCTCCTTCAAATACCTTCCAATTAGAAATATTTTTGGGCACCGATGGTTTGTATAGAAATTCCACAGTGAACTGAGAGGCTTCATAATATTCTAGAGGTGATAGCCTTGAAGTAGCGGTGGCCAGAGAATCAACAAGAATGTATTTTTCTCTTGGGATTGTTGTAATATTGAAATCTTCAAAATGCTTTGTTACCCTATGCACTTCCTGTTGATAATTCTTTAGGTTTCGAGAGTTGCAATGTATAGTATTCCTTACTTGTCTGACAATGATTTAAAAATCTTCGAAAACCTTCAATTTTTTTACGTTTAAGTCTATGGCTTTCTTTAGCCCTTGTACTAGAGCTTCATACTCCGTAGTGTTATTTGTGCATTCGAATTCTTGTCTACAGGATAGGAAATGTTGTTTACCATTCGACTTAATGAGGATACACCCTTCTCCTTACCCTTCTTGTGATTTATATCCATCAAAATAAAGGGTCTAGACTTATGGGCAGAACCTACCCACTCCCTGTTTCTTGTAACTTTCCTCTTTTTCTCATGTTTGTTCTGTGATTTCTAACACAGGTTCTTGAAAAAAAAGGGTTTCCTCCATCATCGTCATCCATTCCTCTTGAAAAACCATTTCATATTTTTGGGTAAGGGGAACATGAGATGAGAGAGGGGAGAAGTTCACGAAGTTGGAATCACAAGAATAATTTCCTAGCACAGGGAAATCTGACGATGAGGGTTCATTTAGGGTTTCTAAGTCAATGACAGTATGTTTTAGATATATCTCCCTATCGATCCTGATCATGTTTGTGTGCCCCTTTAATGGTAGCCAAAGGTGAGCCCAGTCTGTACTAAAGTATGCGTTTAACTTCTCAGACCAATATCTACTCAATAGTAATCCATAAGCTTCTGGGATATCTATTATAATGATATCAATTACTTGCACAAATTTAGGGTGTGTCGCTATTCTGATCATTACATATTTGAGTTCTCCCATGACCTTCACTTGGGTTCTATCTAGTTGTATCACATGTTTATCTCTCTTGACAGGTACTGTGTTTAAATTTTTCCAAATATACAATGACATAATGTTAGAAGATGCTCTTGAGTCGACCAAACAGTTATGGAGGTTTCTGTTGAAGACTTCAACGTTAAGAGGAATGGTGGGACAAAAGGTTTTCCCTTATTATCTTCAGAGCAGGTGTTCACAGCTGGTTTATTCCTAGGGTCTGTGGGAGTTATACTTCCCCCTTGGTCAGTGCTTGTTGTAGGATTTTATACCGACTCCAAAGCTTGTAAAAGATTTTATATGTCCATAACTGATATATTAGCCTTCAACTTCTTCAAATCTTCTACTATGTTGTAATATAGCTTGGGCGATTCTCATGTGTGGATGTTTATAGGGTTTCTTCAGGGAGAAAAAGGTTCTTTCAGGTGATCATAAGTTGGTCTCCCTCCCGATATTTGGGTTGTAGTAAGGTCGTTTGATATAGGTTGACCCCTACTTCATGTTTTCACAGCCAAGACTTCTGCGGGTGGTTATTGAACCTCAAATAGCGCATCGGAAGACATAGGTAGGTCAGGATCCCATATCAACATGGTTGTTTCTTCTGGTGGAGCAATTTCTTCCTGATTGGAAATATTCATACTTGAGCTGCTTGATTGCTCGGTCAGGGAGACGTCAGCTAGAAACTGGTTGGCCATCAAATTCATTGCATGCACCCATTGAGGGCAGTCTATTTCAGAGTGATTCTCTCGATGGTAGGTACAAAAAGAGTCGTATGCTACATTTCCCAGATCAATGTTTAAGTTGGCTGGAGGGGGTTCAATTTCTCTGAAAGGTGAGTTCCTTTTAAGGAAAGTCTTATAGGGCCTATGGCCCTGGTTTCCCTCCCCTGCACTTCTCCTCATGTCTATGATTTCATTTGATAGCCTTTTGACTATGCATTGTAGGTCCTCTTTGTCCTCACTTCCCTCTTCAAGATCTTGTTCTGTTTGTTTCCCTGGGGGTCTAGTAAGTAATAGTCCTCTCCTGGGAAGAGGTTGAACTTATTTCTTAACTAATGAGACCTGGCCTTCTTTACATCCCTTCATTTGGAACTCTATCGTTTTGGCTTCTTCAAAATTCTCAGCTAAGGTTGGTTTGGCAGCCCTTTTCACAAACATGGAAATAGAAGTTGGGAGAGAATTAGCGTATACTTAGATTAGAAACTCTTGAGTAGGTTTAGCCTCAGGATGGAATTTATTTAATATGGTGGTAAATCTTTGGTTAAATTCTTTGACCCTTTCCTTCTAAATCATGGTGGCGGTGAACAACTCAACCATCAATGCTCATGTAGTAGTTTCTTCTGCAAATTTATCTAGAAAGTCCTTTTGAAACTTCATCCAACTAGTTATGGATCCTACGGGTAAGTTAAAATACATCATGGAGGGTGAATTCTCTAAAGTGTATGGAAATATCCCACAAACTATGTCTTCATGTTGGACATTCATAATTCTGATATCTAGTATGAATTTCTTGATATGGTCTTCAGGCAATCCTGAGGTTTCAAGGTCAAAATTAGGAAGTAACTTCTCTGGGTGTTGGGGAAGGTTATGTACTCACCCAAGGATGGCCAAATCATATCTGGACAACCAAGGTTGATTATTCTGATGTGGGTTTCCCCTTTCTTCATCATGGTCATGGTTACCTTCCATGTTTTCAGATCCTGAGTTAAACCCTTATTCTTTCGAAAACTCATCGGGATCGAAGAAGTTATCGGTTGGTGTTTCAGGGATTAGATTAAGAGGATGTTTGATTTCCGTGAGAGAGAAATCTATTAGTTATTCTATTGTGTGCACAAAAACCTGGTCGGGGGACTCGACCACTGGTTTTCTTCGAGGAAGTAATGGAGATAAGGGCAACACATCGATCTGTCGGGAGTATGCTCTTGTGATTCTTCTAAATTGGTTTGATTCCTCATGAGGAAGGGTGTAAGGTATCTCAAGGAACATATGTTCTTCCGTGTGCTGGGGTGAGTTACTCGTTTTGGGAGTACTCAGTGTGTGTGGGTTGTCTTGGGAACGACTATCCATGCTTGTGGGTTGTTTTGAATCTACGACTGTCTGAAATATTAGGTGAAATATATATTCAACCATTCATTCTTCAAGCCCTCCTTCTAGCGCCAATTCTGTTGAGGGGTCCCAAATCCATTTAACTCAAAAGCATGAACCAAACCCGCCACTGAGGCCCAATTAGGCTCTACAGCGTTTAATGGTGGAACGGTTCTCCATATCTTGTGATCCCGCCAATTAATTGATGGGCTTTACGTTTTCTTGTGAAGGCTTCTCCTTTAGTTCAAACTTTCTCTTTTTTTATTTTCTATTAAGTGGGACTGATATGAGATAAAATTTGGTATAAACCAACTAGGTAACAAAGTGGGAACAACCTTAACTACTGGAGAAAAGGTTGATCTTGGGATAACCCTTTCACTCTAGCATGCATATAATGATTTTCTATCATGGGCCTAGTACTAATACATTAACCATGTTGGTATTCCGATTAACGACTGAGATACAATTTATCAAAAGAAAACATGCATGTGATAAACGATGGCAAGTTAAATAATTCACTTAAATCTAATCATCAATCACATAATAACACAATGATTTATCTTCATCATTAAAGACAAGAACTCTAAAACATTGAATCAGATAAATTATCAACATATTTAGTAGCTCTTACTCATTACAACATCCTTTCATGAGACGAAATAAGAAATAATTCTTCTCCACATCCAATCATACATGCTTTTGATGAAAAACACTAACTTGTCTCTGGTCCTAAACATTACTTTTCAATTAAAGGCAGGTCCGAAATAGTTCTTTACAAAACAAAAAATGAGGGTCTTTGCAACAACCATCGACACTTGCTAATAGGTCAATCCTCCTATTTATAACATATTATTAACTAAAAATAACTATTAAAGTGAAACTAAGTAAAACAAAACTTGCCACGTGACTCTTTCTTCTATCAGTTTTTCTAAAAGTCATCTCCGGATCTCACTTAAGTGGGTGACTCTTCTCATACTCCGACCACTTGACGAATAGATCCTTGCATGTGTTGGCATACGAGAATCTATGTTGTTCCATTGGGGCCGAGTGAATCTCTCTTATATCTACTTCTTGTGCCGAATACTTGACTATTTTGGAACTTAACTATTTTAACATATCCTGAGCTTTGATCGGGTGCTCCATGAACTGTTGCACCTGACCTGGTGCCATGTCTGTCACCTTTACTATTTCCTTGGTCCATGATGAGTCTTGATTGACGTGTGAATTGACTATGTCACGCAAGTCGACAAAGTAATCGGGTGTGCCAAACTCAGTGAGCCTGATGTATTTCATTACTTGGTTGATTTTGATCTAGATTTTCTTGCACTTGGTCCACTTCTCTTGGATTTCCCGATGAGGTTCCTGATCCATTTTAACCCAATATTCGATCGATTTCCTTATGCGGTCGATGTTGCTTTCCCTTAACACCCAGATGTCATTCTCTTCAGCGTCTTAGCCCTTTTGCACCACGTTGATATAGTCGATCCTTTCCATAGCTTGGTGTGCTTTCTCGTACCACCTCTCCATATCTTTGCATGTGGCCAGCACCATGAGGGTGTCTTCTTGCAGCTCGACTATCCTTGGAGTGAATAGGTGTCGTTCATATGTAAACTTTTTATAGGCCTCCTTTAATTCGCTCCTTAGGTACACTGTAACATGTGTTGTGTCCTGGTAATATTTCACCAAGTGGCGCAAAAGTTCCAATTCTTTCAAAGCAGTCACCAACTCCTCTTCATCCCTTTTTCTCTATCTAGGGTGGCATCTATGATTGTCATCCCTACGCCAATAAGTTCGAACTTCTTGTCATTATATGTGTTGATCAAATTTTCCTCCATCGTGATGAGGATAGAGCGATCTAGAGTGATCCTCCTCTTCTTGGTGGTCCTTTTCACAATAGATTTCCTTTTTCGGTCATAAGAAATGGCGTGTATGTTAGCGACTTCATCCATGAGTTTGGGGATTTGTTGATCTTCCCTGGTGAGCATATTTCCCAGGATCCCAATGGTATATATTTGTTCAAGATTGGGGTATTGAACTTCTTCCTTGTGTTCCGAAGTCTCGGATTTTGTTTGTCGTTCATCAGGAATTTGAGTATCGATTGAAATTGAGGCATCGAGGACATGCTCGATACTTACTTGATTATCAATCATTGAGACGTCGATTTCTTTCCATGGATCTTCTCCCTTTTGTTCGACCATCTTTGGTTCATCCTGGGGACTATCTTCTTGGGTATTTGGTGCATTGGGTAGCTCAATGTCTAAGACACTATCAACTTCTTGTTCATTCTATGGAAGCCCCTTAATTCGAGCATTGGGAGCTAGGGAATATGTCTTCTCTGGCTCCTTTTCCTCTAGGATATGTACAGGGGTCACAAAGGATACCTTCGAGATCTCTTCATCATCATAGATGTTTTTTAATTCATGGAGGGGTTATGGTGCACTTGTTCCCACTGATACCCTGACTGTCTCTGGCTGAGCTGAAACACCCATCGGTGATCTATCCTATGGCGTTGTGATTTCAGGGTCGTCTAACCTGATGATTTCGTCAATGTTTATTAGTTCAAAGCTACTTGGGCCTATATGGGTTTCATCTGGGTTGTCGGCAGGGGACCCTGTCATGCCTATGAGGTCTGGGTCATCTTGTAGCTAATAAATTATCCACTGTGCTTGTTCTATCCTGAGTAACCCCCTCTCTCATGCATCCTGAGTCATAGGGAAACCTCTATCTTGCACCAGGGCTACCAGGCAGACCTTTGCTACTTCGGTCGCTATCATTTCTTCTCTGGCTCTGACGGCCCCTTGAGTCGATTATTCTATGATTGTCACCTGTTCATCCAGGCTCAGGGCTTTGAACCAGGTCATTTTGGGGTTAGCCATCCTTGCCAGGACTTCATCCCAGTCCTGGGCATTTTCTGTGAAGACTTCATCTTCAAATTTGTTGTGGGCGTATGGCCAACAGGACGACACTTGCGATGCATGTTTCAAGACCAGACCCTTTGGATCGTGCTTGCGGAATCGGTCTGTTTGGAATCTGAACTCCAATTGGCTCAACTCTTCATGTTTGTCTTGAGTAGTGTCCTTCACCATGTAGAAGCCTACATGGAAACCATAAGGTATGAACGCCCTTTTCTTGTCCTTGATCGGAGTGGAGTTGTATCCTTGCAGGATGGCCTGGTAGTATATTTCTCCCACTACAAGCCGGTCAAGGACATGCGCTGGCAGGAGATGAGGTGCTTTGGTGGCCCCGAGCACCCTGATGTAGGTATCCTGCTCATCCAGATACCAGTGGTCGACCTTTGATATCATATTTTTGGCCGTTGCTGATAGTCTCAGGCATTATTTATTGAAAAGAATAAAATAAATATGTGCGATGAATTCATTGCAGATGAGGGAGTAGGATTTTTTGTACCTGTTCATAATATGTTGAAATATATGTGGACTGAGAGTTTTGCAAGGTGTCAGCTCAAGTTCATGTCGGAAAATATGTTTCTGGAACACATGGAATCCAGTAAGTATGAATCCATGTAGAAGGTTGGTGTCTCTCCTTCCTTCGGCGTCTGAGACTGTTGTATGTAGATGCTTAGTTTCTTAGAAATGATGGCTCCCAAATTGAAGCCGCTCCCGAAAATGGACATTGTGTAAGATAGAGGCATTCATGCCTCTGAAAATATGGAGAGGTCCTTCTCCCCATACAACCGACAGATGAGATCCATTAGGTAGATGTATGGATCCCTTAAGTTGACAATCTGGTACCAGCCGAAGGTCCAGTTGGTTTATTTTTTATCTTCTCTCTACCATGAGGCCATCACCCAGTTGGTATGCACTCATAGAATTTTACGATGAAATCAGTGTTCAGTTGCTCCTCAGGGTCTTTAATATTGTAATACTTCTGGACCTCCACTGAAAGAAACACCCTGACACACCCACCATTGTCTTCGTTGATCAAGCATTTTTGTGTGTCTGTGTGGTCAATGAGCCACTTTAAGAGTTCAACATAGGGAAAGAAAGGGGTTCTGCTAGCCACCATCTGCAGGTATGAGCACCATATGTTTGGGAACACTTCGTCATCGAGTACTCTAACATTAGGATCACTGTGTGGGATGTATTATGGGTATTCCTCCACATGATTTTCTTAAAGAGATCTCCCCAATGCGGGAGTGTCATTTTGGACCCTATGCTTTCCTTTGTATCTCCAAAGGCCGAAGGCTGAATGAAAGATTTCTTTGTCGATGTTTTGATCACCAGCTCTGGTCTTTGCGTGATTTCCAATTGTCTTTCGACCCCTGGAGAGGAGCCTTCACCTAATTCTGGTTCTTTCAGCTTTGGCACCCTCGACAATTGTCTAGTGTTTGGCTTTCTTAGAGGCATTGTTCTTACAATCGAAATAAATCTTTAGATATTGCGTACAGAGAAACACTGGATAAAATATATATATATGAAGTGTAAACATGAAAAATCCACAGACTAGTACATACCTGTAAATCTTTCTAAACCTTTTTAGTTGATACTCACGTGATCTCTGCAGCTCTCAAATTGCTCGTCTCATTTCTCCAGATGCTCTGAATTTCCTAGTGCGCAGAATGATTCTGCTTCCCCCGGCTTGAGAAGATTTAAACTAGCGAAGAACTTACTGTGTCATGTCAACCATTGAATTCGGGTGATGAGTGAAAATCAAACAAATCTGCCACCGAATCTCTGCAACTTAAATTCATCGTGGGTTGAGGATGGAGGTGCGAAGGGTGATGTGGTCTATCGGGGATTTTAAATGGTTGTTTTGATTGGCACACGAGGTAGAAACTAATGCAGGATTTGGTATTAATTAGTCCCTTAAATGCTCTGAATCTAATCGTATCTAGTGCTAAAATGTCCCATCGTGTCGCTTTCTCAGTGGGCAGATCGGGGATCGGGGATGCGCTATGAACGTTTTCGTTGATGTCTCTTGCAAAAGCTATGACGCCAGTCAATCTCATCGTACAATGTTGACGTGGAAAAACTGAGTCGGAGGTGTGACTTGGACTTAGGGAACCAAGAATGACTCAGGGTAAAACTAGACCGTACGGTTCTCCAATCTAGAAAAGACACATTGCATTGAAGACATGTGGCCTAATCCTTGTGTATCAATCAGATTCGAGGTTTTCATTAATTCATTTGGTTTAAAACATAGCTTAAAGTGTCGATGCCGAAAAGTATCTGGGATCGGCTATCAGCGATACCTATCACATGTTTTTCTACGGATTAGATTCCTCAAAAAAGTCTCGATGTTGAAGTTCATCGGGGATCAGCGATCGGGGGAACTATTTAGCATGGTCATAATGATCATTGTGTTTCTTTTAGGTCTTCCCTGATTCCGATAAGCATGTCGAGTATCGACTATCGGCAATATCATTTCATTCCTCATTAATGTCTAATCTCGTTGTCTTTCACCGATGTCGAAGAGGAGTCGGCCATCGGCGATATCCTTATGAAAAACTTTGGCGCAAACCAAACTTACTTCTGTCAATGCCGATGGAGATCGATGCTTGGTGACTAAGGTTTCCCAAGTGGATCTTTTCTTTATATGAATTCCTTCTGATATTGAATCTTGATTGTGTCGGGTGAAGTGTTTTGGCTATTGATTCTTTAAGTGTTGAGCCTTTTTTAATTCATGGGGTTTCATAAAGTTAAACAAACTTGAATAACTAATGAGAGTCAAGAGAACAAGCAAAGACAACATTTTCACAAAAAATGAAATCAAATTAGACAGTGCAAAGATCAAGTGGTACCCAAAAAGTAGAAAATTGACATAGGCTTTTTTTTTTTAGGGTGTGTTGAGTGCTCAACAAAACCTTACTCAACTTTTCAACCACAACTATGATGGCATCATGTTGCTTCATTGTCTGTGTCCATCATGTAATAAAGTTCATTGTTATCACCTCCCATTTTCATTCCAAAAGTGGTAATGTTGATGTTGAACCTTTACCTACTAAGACTCTATATATCTTCTAATGTATCTAGCAACATATTTTTTCATTCCAAACAAAAAATATTTCTTTCTTATTGAAGCAATTGTTTTCTAGTGTCCTGGATGGCCTAAATATGGTTTCTTATGGATTTCATCCATGATGATGGTTCTTAGGTCAAGAGAAAATAGAAATATACATTATGTTCTTCTAAATAATATGTCCATCTTCATTTAGTTGATAACCTTCATACTTTCACTCTAGTTTCTCTTGACCTAGTACCTCTTTCACTTCTGCATGATTTTCATTGGAAACAAGGGACTATTTCACTTTGATATTCAAATCATATTTGCAAATATTGATACTTGTTATATGCAATACTAGCATTTTCCTATTGAGTGCATTTAAAAACCTATTCTCCTTTCCTTTTATGTGTCCTATTTCAAATTCAAACTCATAGAGAAATTCCAACCATATTTATTTCCTAGCATTTAAGTTTAGTTCCTTGAACAAATACTTCAATCCATTTTGATATATTATTAACTTGCACTTCCTCCCCACCAAGCAGTGTCACCACATATTCAATGCATGTATTATTGCAACAAGCTCTATATAATGAGTAACATAGGTTCTCTCACATTCCTTTAGATTTCATGAATACTAACACACCACATGGTTATCTTACATGATAAAACAACCAAGTCCTTCCCCACATGCACATATGCAAACAACAAAATTCCTTTCTGGATCCGCAATATTCAAAATGGATGGACTAGTGAAGAGACTTTTCAACTATTGAAAAATTTCCTCCCATTTCTAGTACCACTCAAACTTCTTCCCTTTATTTTGAAAATATGTTATTGTGTGTGAAATCTTGGAGAATCCCTTAATGAATCTTCAATACAACTAGAAAGATCCATGAAACATCTTGTATCTATCACATTGATCCAGATTTTGTTAGCAGAATGACATAAATATTGATTGTTATTAAGCTTAACACAGAAACAGAAGGAACAATAAAAAAGATACAATAAAATTGGCTTCTATTCAATAAGGAAATATGTTGAAACTGTAAAATGCAGACTGAAAACAAGCTTGCTAGAATGGTGGTGGCTTATCTCTAAGAAGAGATGTGATGACTACGCTCATTTGCAAGAAGATGGTTATAATGAGGCTCTCTAAGAATTTTTATAATAAACATGAATGTCAAAACCCTAGACATCCAAAAACCTAACCCTAGGAGATGAAGCGCCAAAAGTCATGTGGGCCCCGTTGGGGTAAGTTAGTACATCAACTTCTTGAGGTCATAACTTTTGCATACGATCTTTGTTTTAGGCACATGATAGCCCGTTGGAAAGGTCTATCCAAGGAATACACATGTTTCCATCAGAATCCATCTTGATTTCTAATCTAACTATGGCGAGCCCTAAAAATGATGTTTAGGGCCTCAAAACGGCCCCAAAAGTCGAGGACTCGAAGACTAGGAAAAAAATGCCAAACTGGAAAACTACCAAAATGAGCCAGTTGGAATAGGAGGGAGGCCACTGAAATACATCTGGATCAATCATCCCCCCTTAGGAATCAACGGTCTCCATTATGTTGAGTTTCCCCATTAGATGAGGAAAATTCTATTGAATTTGGCCCCTGGTGAGCCACTTGCCTTGGTGCAGGAATTTCCCTACTTTGACAACTCGATAAAGTTGGATCTTTTGTTGGAGATTGAACTTGACTTGTGTGTCCACAATATGATCATTGGATGCCTATTGTAGGAATTCAGGGTTGATCTCTGTTGGTGTCAATTTTTCTTCTATCTTTGAGGTTTCCAATAATGGTGGGAAATATGGTCGAAGGAGATCCACATTGAACACTGGGTACAGGCCAAGGAAAGGGGGAATATTGAGCTCAAAATCATTGTCACCCATAGCCTTGGTGATGGTGTAAGGTCCATAATGGAGTGGGAGATGCTTTTGATGGGGCCCTGTAAGGTGTTCTTTTTGCAAGTGCAACCAAACTTTGTCACCCACCTGAAACTTATGTGGCACCCGATGTTGATCATGATGTTGCTTGTACTTGGCATTAGAATTCTGTTAAATATCTTGAACCTGTTTGCAGATGTGCTGGATCCACTCAATGAACCAGGTGGATTTGTCAAATTCAATTGGAGCAGGTGATGAGTCGTTCGAGGTGGTCGCAGGGGGTAGTGCAACATCCATGGGACCCAATGGATGGAATCCCAACAACACCTTAAAGGGGTTGTGGTCAGTTGAGCTATGTAGGGCTCAGTTGTAGCTATGTTGAACTTAGGGAAGACTCTCATCCCATGTGCGGGGGTGCTTGGGATTGTACATGCGCAGGATATGCACGATCATATGATTGATGACCTTAGTTTGGCCATCTGTCTGGGGGTGGAAGGTAGTGGATTTGGTGATCTTGGTTTCCAGTAGTTACCAAAGGCTTGACCAAAATGTGCTGAGAAACCAACCATTACGATCTGAGACAATGGTTTGTGGGATTCAAAAATGTACCCAGACTCGTTCAAAGAAGATCTTGACAATGGCATCTACAGTGATTCTCTTCTTGCAGGCGACCATAATCGTCATCTTGGAAAAGTGATCAACAACCACAAAACACACTCATTTCCCTTCTTGGTGGGTAGAAGGCCTGACATGTAGTCCATTGAGATGGATTCCCATGGCTTGTCAGGAGTAGGCAGAGGGGTGTACATGCCTTTTTTCTTAGTGGTCGTTTTGGAAATAGCGTAGGTAGTTCAAGACCTAATATACCTGCTAACATCATGTCGAAGTTTCAACTAGTAGAAATGTTTCTGAAGCACTGCCACTGTATTTTCGACACCGAAGTGTCCTACCACCCGACTGTAGTGGGATTCCCAAATCAGCTTCGCTTGCTCACTTGATCGAACGTAGAGATGGACCTGATGGCACAACAACCCGTCCTAAAGATGGAAATTCACAACAACTGATTTTGCGCCCAATATTCAGTAGGTGGTGGCAAAATCATGGTCTATCTCATAGAGGTGGGGCCATCCAGAGGTCTCATGGCCACAATTGTTTAGCATCGTGGTGAGTGTCGTGAATGCAGGTCGGCTGAGGCAATCAATGATTCGATTGGTACTTCTTATTTTATACTTGATGTTGAAGTGGAACTGTTGCAAGTATGTGGACCACTTCAGATGGCGATCATTCTGCAATTTTCCTTGTGTCTACATGAACTATAGTGGCTTATGATCTGTGTGGATGACTGTCTCCTTCCAAAGAATGTAATGTCTCCACTGGAGACAATATTTCACAATGGAGTACATTTCTTTGTCGTAAGTAGGGTACTTATAGAAGACATTTTATAGTGTCTCACTATGATAGGCCACAGGGTGGCCATGTTGAGTGAGAAATGTGCCCACAACATATTCTGAAGTATATGTCTCAATCTCAAAGGGTTCATGGAAATCCGGTAATGAAAGTACAGGGGTTGAGCACAAGTGTTGCTTCAAATCATTGAATGCTTGATGTTGGTTCAGGCCCCACACAAATTTTTCCTTACCACCACCCCTGGTTACTTAGATGAGGTCCCATGCAATATGGGAGAATCCCAACACAAACCTGTGGTAGAAATTGACGAGTCCCAAGAAGCTCAATGAGTGTGGCCGGGGTTGGCCAATCATGGATGACTTGGATCTTGGCTTGATCTAGATGCACACCATGTTGATCAACGATGTAGCCTAGGTACTGGACCCTGTCCATGCCAAAGGAGCATTTTTCCAAGTTGTCATATAGCTTGTGCTACCATAGGGTGTGCATAACTTGTTGAATAGGCTGCAAGTGTTCCGCCCAAGTCTTGTTGTAGATGAGGATGTCATTCAGATACACCAAAACAAAAGTATTGGTGAAAGGTCGCAGAATATCATCCATCATCCTCATGAAAGTTGTTGGAGCATTTTCAAAACAAAAGGCATGACTAGCCATTCAAAAAGACCTTCTTTTGACTTGAAGGTTGTCTTCCATACATATGTTTGTTCTATTGGGACCCGGTGGTAGCCAGAATTCAGATCAATCTTACTAAAGTATTTGGCCCCCTTGAGTTGATCAAGGAGATCGTCAATTCAGGGAATTGGGTATCGGTTCCTGACTGTGATTTTATTTAGGCCCCGGTAATCGATGCATAGTTTCTAGGTCGCATATTTCTTTGCACCTACATGATTGGGCTCCCACAAGGTGATGAGCAGGGATAGATATGCCCCTTATGGAGAAGTTCTTGGATCTATCGCTTGATCTCCTCATTCTACAACAAAGAGCGATGGTAGACTATCCTATTGGGTAGTGGTGCATTGGAGGTCATATTGATGGGATGCTTGATTTGACAGTGCAGAGGTACCATGATAGGTGAGGAGAATATATCTATGTATTCTTCCACGACCTTATCCATTTTCTTCTTTTGTGTGGATAGGTCGTCCATGGAGGCCCTTGATGTGGCTGCAATTTTTCACTCACTCTGAGTGAATCACGAAGAAGAAAAACTTCCTGGTCTAAGAGATGACCTTCCTGCATTTCTTGGCAGAGATCAAGGAAATAACACTAGGGGGCACTACCTCGGGTATCTTGTACAATTTCCTGTCCAAAGTAATAATAACACTGCGAGGCCTAGACTCATATATAGCATGAAGTTTCCATAAATAAGGTTGTCCCAAAAGAAAATTACAAACATTGAGAGGAGCAACATCACACAATACCTCATCTTTGAAGGGCTTGATGTTGTACAAAAGGCGACATTGTTGGCTAACGCAAAGATCACTTCCTTGGCAAAGCCATCCAATGGTATAGGGCTATGGGTACAATGCTGTCGGCAAGGATAGCCGATTGAAGACATCTGTTGAGATAAGGTTATTCTGGCTATCACTATCAATGATGAAGTGTAGCGGGGTGCCTTTCACCTACATCTGTGAATGAAAGAGGTGCTCTCCTTCCTCTGGCTCATCCGGTTCACTGGGTTGGATCTTGGTGTTAGCAACAATGGAACTAGGTTCTGCATCAATGATATGTCTCCCCCTTTCTGGTACTGACTCAGATTCAGAACCCACATCTAATTTATAGGTTTTCACCTTAGCCACCAGTGACTTATTTGAGCGGCAATCAACAGTGTTATGCTAGGGGCTCTTATGGAAGTCGCACCACTTCCCAATATCTTTCTTTTTCTTTCTGTTTTCCTTCTTTTCTTGCGTCTTAGCTTGGTTTTCTTGAGGCTATCCATATTTTCTCTGTCCTTTGTTCTACAGGTTGGGGCTGCCCTTATTTTGTTGTGATGGATTCCTAGGCCCAAATTGTCGCGTCTTTTGTTTAAGCTTCTGCTCAATTTTGACTGCATATTGATAGGCCATGCCCAAGGAAGAGATATCCAGAAACTCCATTTCAACCTGGATGTATCTATGCAGACCACTGCGATACTTGAGCACCAGATGTCGCTCGGAATAATTGATACCCAACTTGGTGTGCAAGGTATGGAAGATATTTGTGAACTCTGTCACTTCTTGGTCTCTTTCCTACCGCAGTGTGGTCCATTTTGTATACACATCATCATAGTTTCTGATAGGGTAGTATTGTTGCTTAATAGAATCCTTGAAGGAATCCCATGTGACCATGACTGTAAATAATGAGGGATCATCTGTTTCCTTTTCCTCACAGAAATTTTCCCACCAATATTTGACATAGGGAACAACTTTGAGGAGTGAAAAAATAATCTTTTCTCTATTCGAAAAGTTATGGACAGAAAAATACCCTTCTAGTATATTCAACCAGTTTTCTACAACATCTTCTTCTATTTGACCTTCAAATATAGGAATATTAAAGTTTATTTGTACCTTGAAGGGGGTGGTGCCTCCGCTCGAGGAAGATGCGATGCCTGTTGGTAGCTACCGAAGGATTTGCGCAAAACTATCCATCATCTCGTTCATTTTTTGTGTGAGGGTTCCTCAAGAAACATTTTGAAAGGATATCTTGTCTCATCATCTTTCTTTTCTCCCGGCATGAGAGGTCTCTTGGGCATGCGAGATTTTTTTTCCTGAACATAAATGTGATCGAGACCCAATTCTTTGTACCCTGACCTCGTCGGGGACATGCATTAAGAATGACAAGGAGCAGACCGCTCTGATACCACTGATCCAGATTTTATGAGAAGAATGAAATGAATATAGATTATTATTATGATTAACATAGAAACACAAGGAACAATAACATAGATACAATAAAATTGGCTTCTATTCAATAAGGAAATATGTTGAAACTGTAAAATGCATACTGAAAACAAGCTTGCTAGAATGGTGGTGGATTATCTATGAGAAGAGATGTGACGGTTGCACTAATTCACAAGAATATGGTTACAATGAGTCTCTCTAATCATTTTTACAATAAAAAGTAATTCCAAAACCCTAGACATCCAAAAAACTAACCCTAGGAGATGAAGCACCAAAAGTCATGTGGGCCCCGTTGGGGTAAGTTAGTACATCAACTTCCCAGGGTCGTAACTTTTGCATACGATCTCTGTTTTAGGTGCACGATAGATCGTTGGAAAGGTCTATCTGAGGACTACACATGTTTCCATCAAACTGTAAATATATTGAAAATTGCACTGTGGCAAGCCCTAAAAATGATGTTTAGGGCCTCAAAACCACCCCGGAAGTCGGGTACCTGAAAACTAGGAAAAACCTGCCAAAATGAGCCAGTTGGAATAGGTGGGAGGCCACCAACATCCATCTGGATCATGCATTCCTTAAAGTGGTCCAATTCACTATGTCCTTTATCTTTTGTAGATCCACAAATACTCCTTCTAAACTAGTGTGACCCAAATAGTGAAATGTTTTTTGATAGAAGTCGCATTCGTTGAGTTTTCCATATATCTTGTGCTTCCTTGACACTTGAAAAACCATTTGAAAATGTTCCTCATTTTATTCTTCATATTCAAATAAACTAGTATATCATCAAGGAAAGCAAGCACAAACTTGTCCAGGTATTGACTAAAGAAGTTATTCACGAGGATAATTAATGTAGTTGGTACAATTACAAGGTTGAATGAAACCACCACAAACTCATAGTGACCATACCATGTTTTGAAGTTTTCCTTATGAATGTATTTTTCCTCAATTCTCATGACTTGATGATATCCTAACCTCAAATCAATTTTTGAAAATACCTTTGCCCCTCTCATTTGGTCAAATACATCATCAATCTAGGGAAACATATTCTTGTTCTTCACTACATCTTTGTTCAATTACAAGTAATCAATACATATCCTAAGAGTTCCAACTTTATTTTCCGCAAACATAATGGGTTCTCCCCATGGGCACACACTTCGCCAAATGTATCTTTTTTTAAGAAATCCATACACTTTCATTTTCAGCTCCATAAGTTCTAGGGTACCCATTATATAAGGATCCTTAGACACTAGTGTCAATATAGGCACAAGGTCAATTGAGAAATCAATGTTTCTCTTTGGAGGTAGACTTGGTACCCGCTCAGGAAATGCATCTTGGAATTCTTGTGATATTGGATAGTCTTTAAGTTTTGGACTCGTGTCCTATGTTGGTTCCAAAATATGGGTTTCATACAACTATAATCCCTTCAAAAGTAATTCTTCAATTGTTAGGATGAAATATATATTATAGAGGTGGCCTTTGGAATACCTTTTGTTGTCCTTGAGTTCCATATTCATCAATGCAATCAAATGTTTTATTGTAGAAATCATGTCTAACTTGATGTGCATCCAACTAATACAAAACAATAAGGAAATGATATGGACCAAGTGGAAAAATATTCAAATTTGTCCACATTAAGAGTACATTCAACTCTAGTGTACATTTCTACACCATTTCACTAACTTTCATTTTGGTTCTCATAGCTAACTAAACTAGCCATGAATTTTTATGCCTACTTTTCTTAAGTGCACATGATTCAAAATTTTTAAGAGTGACATAATTATGATTAGATCATGGATCATTTAAAATGGAAAGGTATTTCTTAGCAACCTTACCTTCAAAATTAATCATTGTCACTTGGTGATCTGCTTAATGGTCTTCCAGTGTAGCATATATCCTAGGAATAGTATTTTCTACATTGTTAGTAGTTGTAGCCTCTTGGGTTGAGGTGGTTTTATGAGATGGTTGGGAGGTATGCCTTTCACTCTCCCCACCTAGGTTCAAATCCTTGATGAGACTTTGGCCCATTGTGATAATTCTAGAAGGGTAGACACCCCCTAGATATAGGTCCACTCCAATGTGCCTCAAGACACCTTGGCTCTTTGTAAGTCACAATTTATTGGTATATATATCTTGCAATCTATTGGATATAATATTTGGTAATAGTGGTAACTAGTCGGTTTAATCTCAAGCCTAGCCTAGGTCACTCTAATGAGTTTATTGATGCCCATAGTTAAAAAAAAAATAGTTGCATCCTTCTATATGTTATAGACATTCTTGGTACTCTCCTTCTAATGTGAACAACTGTTCTTCTCCACATCCCCAACATAAAATAGGATCTCTTGGCATCTTTCTCGTTGATTCAACTAGATTAGCCTCACTTTGTGCCATTGGATTCTACTAAAACTTCTTTGCCTGATTTTTATAAAGAAGGGATTTGGACCCTTTCTTTCTCTAGTCACACTTTTCCTTGTCCTTGTCCTTCCAAGCCTTGTGAGCATCATGCTTGTTCTTGTATTATTCATAACAACGCTTAGCCTTCTTAATGGCCTCATCCATATTTTGAGGCTCATCAAACTCAATTTTGTCTCTATAGGATTAAGGTAATCCACTTAAGAAAACATGGATTTTTACCTTCTCACCTTTGATGTACTTGGCATATCTCAATAACTCTGAGAATTTGTTCACATATTAATCCATGGTCATTTGTTCAAAATTTAACTCATGGAACTCTTCACCTACCCATCATATAATATGCCAAAGAGATACTTATGTCAAAAGTACAATAATTTATTCCAAACAATTTTTCTCTTGCTAATTTCATTAACCTATTTGAGATGTTCCGACCATATTGATACTTTTCCATTGAAATTGAATATGGCCACTCTAGATTTCATATTTCATGAATAATATTGGACTTATAAATACTTCCTCATTCCAAGAGGTCAAGCCTCAACCTCCTAACTTAACTTTACCTTGCCACCAAAAGAAGTTGGTTTTTCTTTCATAAATTCTCACTACACGTTATCTATAGAAGACCTCTTTTTGTTCCACCTATGACAAGAAGAAGATCTCAATCTTCTCAAAAAATCTCTAGATATAGATGATTCACTATCAAAGGATAATGATGGTTTATGTTTCTCATCACTAGAGGTATTTCTTTTAGTATAGTGGGATATCTAGCAAGCATGAATCCTAGAGCTATCCCTACTTCTACTAGAATTGCTTGAATTATGTCCATGATGCATTTTCCTCTGTATGCTTGTCAAAATTTGTAGCAAGAAAACGTTCAGTTGGTTCTATTCTTCTTGATCTCTAATCAACATTTTATTATCTACTCTAAAACATTTAAGTTATACCCTCAATCTCCTCATTATTTTTGCAATCTTTTAAAAGTCCTCTATAGACTATCAAACCTCTTCTAATAAACATCTTTTGAAAGTCTATAATTAACCATTAGGCTTCTTCAAAAGAACATCTTCCAAAATTATTTGATATACTATTGGCCTCTTTGAAAAAACATCTTTCAAAAGTCCCCATTAGAAACAAGGCCATGTAGCTTCTTCCAAGGAAGATTATGATTAGGCCACTTCAAACATAGAAATTTAAAGTTAAACAAAAAGTCTTTCGGCCTATTTGAAAGAAGCTTTCTTCCTTAGGCAGAGTAGTCGATTTGAATGATCCCTTTTGAATGAATAAAAGGGCCTATTATCCCATATTAAAGGAATCCTTTGAAATAATAACAAACATGGGTTAGAGAAACTACCTTTTGAAGTAACACTTCAAAATTCTAACCAAAACAATCAGTGGCCCAACTACAATGGTATCATTTTGAATTAACACAACACACCCAAAAAAGGGTTATCAGACCCATTTGATGAACACTTAAAATTTAACACATAGAGACTCACATGCCCTAAGGTTCTTTCACCTATGCTAGTATTTGGCATGTGACCACACCATCATACATGAGTAATTCAAAATATGCATGGCCATCAACACTTAGTTCCAAACACCTACTTGATATCAAATGCACAACACGAATTCGAGCAAATCAAACTCTAAGGAAATTTAGAATTCAATAGGAACATACATCTAGCTATTACAACAATGAAATCATGAAATGACATGCATTCATAAATTCCATTCCAAATTCATAGATAAGAAAAACATAACCTTAGAATCCTAAATAGGAATTCAATAGAGATGGAACATTTATCTTTGAATAATCTAGTTCAACGAATCTAGCTACTAGGGAACAATTTTCCATCCAACCATAAGCATCCACTATGGATATCACTCCCAAGTTGGGCTATGAGGAAACCAAGGAAAAGGAAAATTTTATAGGACACTCACATCACTCACCCAACCCAATTTCTCTAAGGTTCAACCAATTAGTTCAACATAGATCACTCTTGATATCCATCCAACCAACCCAACCATGAAATTTTTTTTCATAGCCCACACAACACAAGGAATACAATCCTTCAAGTATATTCTTCCATCGAGTGCTCTTCAATGTGTGAAAAAGGAGTCCATTCTATTGTTTGTTTTCAAGAAACTCAACAAAGTTTTATCTTGGCTCTTGAACACTAAATGTGCATCAAACTATAGGGAATGAGAATGGTTTCCTACCAACCCAACATCTAAGATCATGGAGAAATAAAATAAAACACAAAAGATACACAATACAATAGAGACACAGATATACGTGATTCACCTAGTGTGGGCTACATCCACCAAAGAAATTGCCAGGTCCTTCCATTTTATTATCCAACAAATGAAGGGATATAACCTACAACACACCCGCTATAACTTCCTCTTCTTTCTCTCATATTATCCTCACTCAGAATACAATATTCACAATGATACATAGTCACAACACATTTCCCTCATAAACGAAGGTTGCCTTCTAGGAAAGAAAAAACCTAACATAACTTCTACCATCAGATATGTGACCTTATAATGAACAGTCCATATTTACTATGAAATTACAATATACATTTACAAGGCAATTTTTCCTTCGGGGGCCCACTTTCCCTCAGACCCCGCAGGGGGACCAAACCCCCCCTGCACTCCCCCGCTTGGAGGAGTGTATATTCTTCTAGGGTGTAAAGTCTTCATGGGGTATAAACACATCTGAAAATAAAGGCCTCTGAATCAGAAAGATAATTAGGATCCACAACCAGCAATCTCCCACTTGGAGAATGATCTCAACAACTTCATCGTTGTTGTATCTACTGGACTACGATCCTTCTTGGACGTGGAAAATTTCTCATATTCACCTTCATGCTTGAAGACCAACTGAAACTGAGAAGGAACTCAGTTTCTCCTTGGTTACTCCCTTTGTTAACATGTCTGCAGGATTTTGGCTAGTGTGTATATTTTCCAACATCAAATGTCCATCTTCCAAGATGGATCGTATGAAATGGTACATGATCTTTATATGCTTATTCTTCGAATGGAAGGTTGAGTTTTTTGCAAGATGAATGGTACTCTTACTGTCACAGTACAACCTTCTATTCTCCTGCTTCTTTCCCAATTCCTCCATAAACCTCTATAATGAAATCATTTCTTTACTAGCCTCTGTAGCAGCAACATACTTTGCTTTTGTTGTTGAAAGTGCAACAACATTTTGCAGTTTCGAAATCCAACTTACTATTGTTCCACCTATAGTAAAAACATACCATGTGGTGCTCCTCCTACTATTTGTATCACCTGCCATATCTGAATCAACATATCCCTTTAGAACAATGTTTGAACCTCCAAAACATAATGCATGAGTAGCAGTACCTCTCAAATACATGAGAATCCACTTTACTGCCTCCCAATGTTCTTTACCTAGAGTGTTCATATACCTTCTCACAACTCCAATTGCATGTGTAATATTTGGTCTTGTGAAAACCATCGCATACATAAAGCTACCAACTGCTGATGAATAAGGGACCCTAGACATGTATTATATCTCCTCATGTGTCTTAGGACACATTTCCTTAGTTAATTTGAAATGGATAGCCAAAGGTGTACTAATTGGTTTTGCATTCTGCATTCTAAACCTCTCCAACACCTTCTCTATGTACTCACCCTAAGACAATGTCAATTTGTGATTTTTCATGTCTCTTGTTATTCTCATACCAAGGATTTTCTTTGTAGCACCAAAATCCTTCATCGCAAATGAATTAGCTAATTTCTTCTTGAGCACATTTATATCTTGCATATTAGACCCTGCAACAAGCATGTCATCAGGGAAAATTTTAAGAACCCCCCTAAATTTATATGTATAATAAATGGGTGAATCCCCATGACACATGGGAGAGTGTGAAGATTATTTTATCAATAACATAATATGCATATATAATTTCTTGACAAATCTTTCACCAAATTATATAATCTTGTAAAATTTGGGTGAATCTTTCACAGAATTATAAAATCTTTTGAAAATGTGGTGAATTTTCACATAATTATAAAACCTTTTAAAAGTCTTGGCGAATATTTTAAAAGTCTATTAATTTAAATAAATTTGAATCAATGTTCGATCTTGGGAGTATTCCAAGAAAATATGGTACTGAAACACCGTGTTGAAACACACTGCACACATGAAGAACACTATGCATAATTAATAAGAATGTTCAATGAATGCATATATGTTGGTGCTGAAACACGCATGAAGAAGACTATGTTAATATACTCAAGTGAGACATTGTTGGGTGCTAAAATTGTCCATTTTTCCTTATCATTTCCATGCCATTTTCATCTCATTCTCTTGTATTAATTCATCCTTATTGTTTACATTTCCTATGAGAACATCAATCCTAGAGCAGGTATAATTCATTATTCATTCAACATTGTGTTATGTTAAAGCTTAATTCATACTTTACTTGTAAACTCGGATGATGTTTCCTTAGTCCTAACTCCTAATTTGGGTAATTACACAGTCATACCTGTAAACCAAGGAGATGTAGATATATGAAAATATGTTGGTGCTAAAACACTTAGCTCAGGATGAAACACGCTCCACACACGAAGAAGACTATGTAGAATTAATAAGAATGAATGCAGATATGTTGGTGTTGAAACACCATGTTGAAACACCTAGCTGAAACACGCTGCATGCATGAAGAAGACTATGTATAATTAATAAGAATGTTCAATGAATGTAGATATGTTGGTGCTAAAACACCATGATGAAACACCGTGTTGAAACTTGCACGAAGAAGACTATGTTAATATACTCAAATGACTCAGTGAGACATTGTTGAGTGCTAAAATTGCCCCTTTTTCCTTATCATTTCCATGCCATTTTCATCTCATTATGTTGTATTAATTCATCCCTATTGTTTACATTTCATATGAGAACGTCAATTCTAGAGTAGGTACAATTCATTATTCATTCAACATTGTGTTATGTTAAAGCTTAATTCATACTTTACTTGTAAACTAGGATGATGTTTCCTTAGTCCTAACTCCTAATTTGGGTAATTACACAATCATACCTATAAACAACAGAGATGTACATATATGCAAATATGTTGGTGCTAAAAAACTTGGCTCAGGATGAAACATGCTCCACGCATGAAGAAGACTATGTAGAATTAATAAAAATGAATGTAGATATGCTGGTGTTGAAACACTTGGTTGAAACATGCTGCACACATGAAGAAGACTATGTAGAATTAATAAGAATATTCAATGAATGCAGATATTTTGGTGTTGAAACAGCATGTTGAAACATTGTGCTGAAACACACATGAAGAAGACTATGTTAATATCCTCAAGTGAGACATTGTTGGTTGCTAAATTTGTCCCTTTTTCCTTATCATTTCCATGTCATTTTCATCTCATTCTCTTGTATTAATTCATCCCTATTGTTTACATTTCCTATGAGAACATCAATCTTGGAGAAGGTACAATTCATTATTCATTCAACATTGTGTTATGTTAAATCTTAATTCATACTTTACTTGTAAACTAGGATGATGTTTCCTTAGTCCTGAATCCTAATTTGGGTAATTACACAGTCATACATGTAAACCACGAAGATGTACATATATGAAAATATGATGGTGCTGAAACACTTGGCTCAGGATGAAACACGCTCCACGCACGAAGAAGACTATGTAGAATTAATAAGAATGAATGCAGATATGTTGGTGTTGAAACATCGTGTTGAAGCACCTGGCTGAAACGCGTTGCATGCATGAACAAGACTATGCATAATTAATAAGAATGTTCAATGAATGTAGATATGCTGGTGCTAAAACACCATGCTGAAACACTGTGCTAAAACACGCATGAAGAAGACTATGTTAATATACTCAAGTGACTCAGTGAGACATTGTTGGGTGCTAAAATTGCCCCTTTTTCCTTATCATTTCCATGCCATTTTCATCTCATTTTGTTGTATTAATTCATCCATATTGTTTACATTTCCCATGAGAACATCAATTCATTATTCATTCAACATTGTGTTATGTTAAAGCTTAATTCAAACTTTACTTGTAAACTAGGATGATGTTTCCTTAGTCTCGACTCCTAATTTGGGTAATTACACAGTCATAACTGTAAACCACAGAGATGTACATACATGCAAATATGTTGGTGCTGAAAAACTTGGCTCAGGATGAAACACGCTCCACACACGAAGAAGACTATGTAGAATTAATAAGAATGAATGCAGATATGTTGTAGAATTAATAAGAATGTTCAATGAATGCAGATATATTGGTGCTAAAACACCATGCTGAAACACGCACGAAGAAAACTATGTTTATATACTCAAGTGACTCAATGAGACATTGTTGGGTGCTAAAATTGCCCCTTTTTCCTTATCATTTTCATGCCATTTTCATCTCATTCTCTTGTATTAATTCATCCCTATTGTTTACATTTCCTATGAGAACATCAATTCTAGAGTAGGTACAATTCATTATTCATTCAACATTGTGTTATGTTAAAACTTAATTCATAGTTAACTTGTAAACTAGGATGATGTTTCCTTAGTCCTAATTTGGGTAATTACACAATCATACCTGTAAACCATGGAAATATACATATATGTATATATGTTGGTGCTGAAAAACCATGTTGAAATACCTGGCTGAAACATGCTACATGCATGAAGAAGACTATGTAGAATTAATCTGAATGAATGAAGATATGTTGGTGTTGAAGCATGCAACACCGTGTTGAAACACCATGCTGAAACACCATGTTGAAAAACGCATGAAGAATACTATGGGCCATGGCCCCACCGATTCCATCATATCTAGATGGCATATTTACTCCACCATTTTCATCTGTGGTCGTCAGTAATAAGTATCTATTAATGGAAGGTATTGATAAGTTGAATGTAATAGCGACCTCAGATTTTGCTTGTCATCGGCCTCCAGTCAGTGCTCGCATGTATGTGTCTTTGGTTTACAACCTACAGGTATGTCTGGTCAATGTGACATGTGTTTGGCATGATACTATGAAAGAATGATTGTTCCATGCCCTTCCACATCATGAACATACGACCAATACCGTCAGTTCAACTTGGGGGGTATCCCATCATCCCTGAATAAATTAACCAACCACCACCATAAAAATTCAATCAAGATGGTTGTTAGGGTGATTTTTCCCATGAAATTCAGTGTTGGAAGATTGTGGTTGGTAGGATTCTTGGAAGATTATGGTTGGTAGGATTCAACGTTCAACTTGTCCGACTAATATCTTCACATTTGCAAGTCTTTCTTCCTCCTCAATATCTCCCAGGTGGACTAAAGTACCAGTCACTTTAAAAGTAATAATTTAATATCTTTGAATTTTGAATTTCATGGAGCAGATAAAATGATTTTATTTGAATAATTTGAAAGAACATTCCCCTTAAATTTCCTAAGGTTGCCTCCAACTGCATTGAATTCCACAATCAATCGAACATCAAATTTTTCTCTTAAAAAAATCATATTTTTCCTGCATACTGATAATCAAGCCTTCTTAGCATCCTTTTGTCCATATTAAGGTCATATGAGGGGTTTTAAAGTCTAAAACTAATATATTGAAAAGGGCGCTACAGGAAGTTCTCGCAACTCTCCACACATGAAATATGACTAGTGCTACAGGAAGTTCCTACAACAGCCTATTTTCAAGAAAATGACATAGTTTTGGGTTTTTTGTGATGGATGATGGTAAAACATGATAATTACACTATTCCACACCCTAAAATACACATATGACATGAGTAGTGAGGCAACAAAAGGTAATGATAAGCCATAATGTCATGAAATATCATATGCTTTGTTTTTACCTTCTAAAAACAAGATGGGGTTTGGAGATGGTTGTGTGATTCTTAGGGATGCATTTAAACATGTTTTATCCTTTAGACACCATTTTTTATCATTAGAAAAGAGTTTTGGAGCAGTCTTGTATGAAAAAGGAGAAAACAAACTGTTGAAAACAGGGGATTTTCTGGAAATGATTGTTTTGCAGTCAAGTTCAAACTCAGTCTCTGACCAAATGAAGAGGAATTTGTGAAAAAAAAAAAGAGTCTTTTCTAAAAACCGAGCTCATCTACAAAATACTCTCTCAATTTTACACAGGTGTCACTGTTTGGGAGATACAAGCATATCTTTACAACTCATTTTTCAAATTTGAAAATTTTGGAATTTCATGTTTTAGTCATCAACTTTGGGCATAGATTACAAGGCGATGGAGAGGTATTTTGAAAAAAGAAAAGAGGAGTTTTTCAAGAATAGACCCAATAACTAAAAACTCTCTCAGTGTTTACACATCTATTATGGTTTGGGAAATATTAAGTGATTTTGCAGCCCTATTTTTCATAAATTCACCATATGTTGTAAAATGGGACAATCAGCCCTTAGTTCGATTCTACACGTGCCAAGAGGAGGTGTCAAGTCAAGAAGACACGTGGATGTTAAAGGATATTTCAATCCCCCAGGAAGACACAATTACATGCTTCTTTATCTATTCCTTCATCAAGTCGAAGCATGCTTCCTCAAAGTTCAATTTGACCTTAGACCCCGGTATCAACATTGTATCTTCATACAATGAAAGCATGATTCCAAGGGGAGTAATGATGGCATATCCATCGGAAACTTGAGCAATACACACCACCAATTCTTCCATAATATTTCAAAATTGTATTTATATGTTCCTACGCTCTCATATTCTTTCATCTTCATTTGGAGAAAATTCTTTCCAAGATGAATCTTAGAATTCAAATCCTTCTTTTCATAAATCTGAATGAACTTGTCTTGTGCATCCTTCAAGGTCCTAGCCTAACTTGCAATTGAAATAATGTTGTCACTTATATGGTGAAATATAGGCTTGTGACCGCCCATCCTTTATCTCCCCTTTCTTGACTTCATCCGTTCATGTAGAGGTTGGATTCACCTCATTCATGTTCACACTGTCAAGCAACTCCCTATCCAACAATAATGTCTCCATCAAAGTTTCCAGAGGCTAATTTTATGGCCATCAAATTGTCGTACTAGGTTTTGTGATTCTATAACAATGCTCATAGCCATATTTTAAACTCTTCTACATATTTTTTATTATCAGGGACACAGAGAATCCAAAATAGGAGTTCAAACACATCACAAACTATCTACATATTTGAAACTGTGTAAGAAACCAGAGCATGCAGTCATGACTCACAACACAAGAAAAGATTTATGCATGGTTATAGGAATTAAAAAAACAAATGCAGAGACAAGAACTACTACAGCAAGAAAAATATATGTTTAACAACTCTTCCCAATTGCAAACATGATTTTTTTCACAATACAAATGAGGGAAAGTGCTTCTATTTCACTGATATACAAAAATGTATATATACAAGAAAAGTACACAAGAAAAACTTGAAACTCCAATTGTCCCAAGCAACCCAAATGTTTCAGCTCCATGTAGATGAATTTTTTGACTATGTACACTCAAAGATTGTGTATTTACAACAGAGATTACTCAAGCAACTTCCCTTGAGCATAGATCACAAGTCTTGTTTACCAAAAACTATTGTGATTGTGGCCCATAGAATTATGATTTTGGTTATCATGTTGGCCCTTTAAAGCCTATTTATTTTTTGTTTTAGACACTTGTTTCTTGGATAAAGGGTTCATTTAGTATGTGTTTGGTCATGGGGATAGACATGTAGACATTTGCTAGTTTGTATTTGAGTGCTCTCACTAGGTTCCATTGCATGGCCTGCAATGATAGTTTGGTTTTAATATGCATGTAATTGTTCCCAGATAATAAAGGAAAGGAATGAAAAGATGCTTCCTTTCTACTTAAATGAACATACACCACCAACCAAGAGGTGGGACATTGTTTTATATTGTTGTGACATGTGACCTACCATCCCAACTTAACAACCATGATGGCTTCCACTTAGAAAGAACCCCTTTGTGGGGATGCACCAACCCACAAGAGTCAAACATGTCACACCCTGGTATGGTAATAACAAGACCCTGCTTTGACCTACTTGGCAAATGTAAAGATCCGTGCAAATTATTTTCTGATTTCTCCTTTAATTTTTCATCATGAACCATTTATCAATATTTTGGATGCCAATAGTTTATACAACAGTAAATAAGTAATGACTTCAAATTAATTGAAAGTGGATTTAATATCCTAATATATATCAGTGAAACAATATCTCAGACTGATCTTTTATTTCTAGTTTCAAGAGGGAATACATACACAACAGTCAGCTTACAAGTTGTTTAGATCTGACCTTGCTTAATGATGCTTGTTACAGGTATGATATAAGAGAGTTTGGCTGTTGTAGAATTGCTAAGAAGCTGAATCGTTCCCCTCTTGGCCACCGAAAATTCTTGGGTTGTCACCTACATGCCCACAAGAATGTTCTTCCAGGAATACATCCTCTTCTTAATAGGAAACTCACCCCACTAACAGGGATATCGGTTACATGTAATGGGTATTACGCCCAACATCAAATAATAAACCCAATCGCTGATGATAACTCATCCCAGATGTGAGATTTGTCGCCCCACACATACAATTTGACCCTGCATAAGGAAAACTTGGCCAAAGAAGAGCCACAAACCCAACAAATGTGAGATTTGACCCCCAAGTATGATACAAATGTCCAACAGTCACAAATACACCCAAAACGATGATAGATTGTTGTCCAACAACTCAAATTCTCCCAATACTCACCCAACAAGAGGCCGTGAGTAGAATAAGGTTGCCTCTCTGAATTATTTGCCCCAACAATCACAAAAGGTACTCAGAAAGAGAAGACTTGAAGCATGAGGAACCATACATACTTCATCGGTCACAATGCACCATTAAAGAGGCATCCACAGATCATGGAAGGTTTGTGAAAATTAGATTTGTGGGTACTGAATATTTGTAGGTGGTAATCATTTTATTTTCTATGGAGCTCAAGCATTTTAGGGTTTTCTCCAGCCGAGTTAGCAGAACAAAATTATTCTAGACGCATATGGAACTTGTTACATAAGTCACAGCCACAAGCTAGAGGAGGGATCCTGGTGACAAACCATGAACATACCATAAAAGAAGGGAGAAATACCTTTGAAAATTCCCATGGCCAGAAAATAGGGAAAAATACCTCCGAAAAAATCCATACTTCAGAAAATTAGGGCGAAGGGAGGATTTAGTTCGAATTTGACAGGGAGAAAATATATTTCCCCGCTATCCTCTCAAAAATACCAGTGGGTGAAGGGTTTTTCATATAATATTTTTAAAATAAATTTGGGGCTATATATATTGAAATCCTTCAAGAAATTCTATAGAAATAATTCACCCAACCAAAATTTAATACCCTCTAATTTTTCCCATGGGTGAAATTTCACTCTTGAAATTTTCTATGCATGTCATCTACATACTATAGCAAGATAATATAGCTTCCATTTTCTATCCTTTTAAAATAAACACAGTGATCAGAATGACATCTACTATAACCTTGTTCTATCATAAACTTGTTGAACTTCAAATACCACTACCTTGGAGCTTTCTTTAGGCCATACAAGATCTTCTTCAACTTGCATACCAAATTCTCCTTCCTTTTGACATCATACCCTTGTGGCTACTGCATATAAATATCTTCCTCCAAATCCCCATGCAGAAAATTTGTTTTTACATCTAACTATTCAAGATGCAAATCTTCTACTGCCACAAGACTTAAAATAGTCCTAATTGAAGTCATTTTAACAACAGGAGAAAATATTTCATCAAAATCTATACCTTTCTTTTGTGAAAACCCCTTTACAGCAAGTCTATCCTTGTACTATTTTTTTTCCTCCATCTTCTTCCTTCAACTTGTAAACCCATTTATTCTGCAATGTTGTTTTTTCTACAGGCAACTGAACCAAATCCCAAGTCTGGTTATTTACTAGGGAATCCATTTCCTCTTTCATGCCTTGCTCCCACTTCTTTTTAGTGTCTACTTGCATTTCCTCTTCATAACATTCTGGTTCACCATAATCAATCAACAATAAATAATTCAATGAAGGGGAGTATTGTTCAGGGGGTCTACTTAACCTGGTAGATCTTCTAACAACACTTGCAGGATTTTGAGGTACATGTTGCTCCTGTTGTTGTACATTTTGATTTTCTGGCACCTTTGGAATTTTGTTTTCAGTGATCTCATCAAGCACTGTGTATTCTAGTTTTTCTTTTTCTTGTATCTTTCCCTGCAATTGATCTTTGTACATGACCTTCTCATTGAATATGACATCTCTACTCCTAATTATTTTGTGATTTTCATAATCCCATAAACGATAACCAAAATCATTAACATTGTATCCAATAAAGGTACACTTCTTGGATTTTTCCTCAAGCTTTGTTCTATTTTCTTTATCAATATGGACAAATGCTTCACAGTCAAAAGTCTTCAAAAAAGAATAGTTTACCTTTTTACCTATCCATGCCTCCTTTGGAATTCTACCATCCAAAAATCTTGAAGATCCTTTGTTTATTAAGTAAACATCGGTATCTATAGCATCTGCCCAGAACTGTAAGGGTGGACCAGCATGCATTCTCATACTCCTTGCACGCTCCATGAATGTCTTGTTCATCCTTTATGACACACCATTTTCTTGTGGTGTTCCTGGAACTGTCTTCTCTCTACGAATCCCATGGTATGAACATTAATCATCAAACTCCTTGATGCAATATTCACCTCCATTGTCTGATCTGAGACACTTCAACCTTTTTCTTGTCTCATTCTCAACCAAAGCTTTTCATTTCTTAAAAGTATCAAAAACATCAGATTTTTTTCGAATGCAATAAACCCAAGTTTTTCTAGTTGCATCATCAATAAAAGTAACATAATAATGAGATCCACCAAGAGATAATGCTTGATTTGGTCCCCATACTTTTGTATGCATGGGCTATAACTTTTCACTCTTCTTTTGTTTTCCAACTCTGAGAAATATGATTCTCTTATGCTTTCCATAAACACAATTCTCACATAAATCCAAATCAATTTGTTTAAGATCTGGAAACAAATATATTTTGTGAAGTATCTGCATCCCCTTCTCACTCATGTGTCCAAGCCTATGATGCCACAACGTTGTATCCACTCGTGTAGAAGCTAAAGAGATAGAAGAGTCAGTATTACCAGTACATAAGTACAATGTACCTACCTTCTCTCCTTTTGCTATCGCCAATGATCCTTTGGTGACCTTCCACACCTTATCTGTAAATATGGATATACAACCTTCACTTGCAAACTGCCCTGTTGAAATTACATTTTTCCTTAGATTTGGAACATGTCTTACCTCTTTCAACAACCATTGGTTTTCAGTCCTTCGCTTTATTTTTACCTTTCCCATTCCAACAATTTTGCATGGTGCATCATCGCCCAAATGAACCTGTCCAAAATCACCTTGAACATAATCTAGAAAATGTTTCCTATGGGGTGTGGAATGAAATGAAGCCCCTGAATCTACTACTAAAGACTCAAAAATATTATCTACAGAAAGAATCAAAGCATCTTGTAACACATCACCTGTTACATTTGCTTCCTAATTTTTCTCCTGCTGTCCATCTCTTTGTTTCGTTGGAGCTCTGCAATATTTCTTCAGATGTCCTTTATTTCCACAATTCCAACACTCTATATTTCCAAGTCTAGATTTGGATCTTCCCTTCCTAGAATTCCCATGGTTCCCTGAGCCTTTTCCTCTATCATTTTCTCTTCCCTTGTTCTCCATGTTTAACGCATTACCTGATGTCTCACCTGTGTTTTTCCATCGCATTTCCTCGCTAAGGATAACACCAACAACATCATCAAATTTTAGAGTGTTTGAACCAGAGACAGAGTTACTTACAGCCATGACCAAGCCATTCCAGCTTTCTGGCAATGAGCACAAGATTAGAAGGGCCCTAACCTCATCATCAAAGTCCACTTTTACAGAA
>SNQJ01S0015292.1:70478-81665 GCA_010110895.2 Picea sitchensis | reverse complement strand
AGTATTATGAGTGATTAAAAAATTATTAATGTTTTGACTAAGGTATGTTAATATATTAATATTGTTGGAGTTGATCTATGTTTGGAATTCACAACCTATGCAAGATTGAGTCAAATGCAAGACTGGGGAACTTGGTTCAACACCAAGTAGGATATTTTGATGTTGTCAAACCACCAAGTTTGAGATGATAGAGATTCAAATGAGTCACATAGATCTTGAATGAGTAATCAAATTTAGTGGAGTTGTTTCTCTTTCAAAGATCAGGTTTGAGTTTGATTATTGATAATACAATTGATTGAAGGCATTCAAGTTTTAATTTGAGGATAGTTGAAGGTCCTTGATCTATTATTGAGAACTAGCATGGTGGAAGTTAAAGTGATGCCCATTATCTATACAATTAATTGAATTTAAATCTTATAAATAGGATAATTTGGTTTAGTATTTCATATGTATATAAAAACATTTCCAAAGGGTATTATCTATACAATTAGCTGAATTTAAATCTTATAAATATGATAGTTTAGGTTTTAATTTGAGGATAATTGAAAGTTCTTGATCTATTATTGAGAACTAGCATGGTGGAAGTTAAAGTGATGCCCATTATCTGAATTTAAATTTTATAAATAAGATAATTTAGTTTAGTATTTCATATGTATATGAAAACATTTCCAAACAATATTATCTATACAATTAGTTGAATTTAAATCTTATAATTAGAATAGTTTAGGTTAATATTTCATATACATATGAAANAGATATTAAAATAATACTTTTATATTTAAGGAAAGAAAATTTCAATAATAGAATGTTTTTGGTTATTATTAAGGACTTGTCACCCTTATTATGTGTTTGTTCTTTGCATGACATATTTATATATAATTGTAATGAATATATCTTCATTGCACTATTTTGATCCTTTCAACCCTAATTGTACAAGTAGATACTTTGACATTTTGTAATTAGATTGTTTGTTTTAAGATCAATATTTCTTGATTCTTTAACCCTTCATGATTATATTAATTGTTTAAGATGAATAATTTTACGAAAAATACAAGTTATCCAATGGACTTCTTGCTCCAACATCTTTAACAATCTTTCATATGACTTTTATCAATATGTTGAAAGTAAACATTGGCAAAAGAAACAAATTATGCATTTTTTGCTCCGACATCTTTAACAATTGTTCATATATGACTTTGATTAATATGTAAAAAGCAGACGATGGTGGAAAAAACAAGTTATTCATCGGCCTTCTTGCTAAACATCTTTAATAATTGTTCATATATAAAAAAAAATTTAAATGTAGTAGAAAGTAGGAACTAATTTTGTAAGAGTCATTATCAGCTCAAAGTCTATAAAGATTTAACTATGGATAAAACTAACTAATTTCAATTTTTAAGTCATTACATTATTCATTCATTATTATCACTTTATAATATATTTTTTTTAAATATACAATACATGTATTATATTGATTCTCCATTCATCCATTAAATATCTAAACAAAAAATATTTTATTCATTAATATTTATACAAATTAATTGAAAAAAGATATAATTCATTTTAATTTATTATAAATATTATTATTTTAAGATGATGATGATGATTAACATTCACTAAGGTTGAATTGGTCTATCGGACCTTCAGAGGGTAAGATATTACTTGCAATTTTTTAGAATTTTGTTTATGTGCTCGAAAAGCATTAAGAGAAGCTTTCCAAGATCACCATAGTTTTGTTGAGTTAAAAGGTTAGGAAAGTTGGTAGTGTGACAAATATTTTGAAATTGAGATCTAATTTGGGTATAGGTTGGACAATCTAAGATAAAGTGTTTTTCATCTTCAACCTTCTTAGTGTCACAAAGGTGGCACACTCTTTCATCCCATAATGTTTTGTGAATAGACCAATGCCCAATTTGACTATGGAACTCATAAGAATTTGTTCTTATCTTAGCAATGATTATTTTTTTTCTTTACACTTGTCAAAATAGAGAGATCATTTTGATCTTCTAGATTATGGTTGATTACATCCTTGCAATACCTTAATTTTATTTTTTCCTCTAACTCTTTATCAGACCACAATTTCTCCTTAAACTTTGATTTAAGGATATTTTTAATAGTATCCTTATTCTGCAAAATGGTCTCTTCCATGATTCCCCACTTTCTTAGCCAAGACTGGGCATCTATATTTCATCCTCGCTTGAGTCGAAGGTGGTTACAACTAGATTTTGAAGCAATTTTAGGAAGCCTCTTGTCTTCCATGTTGTTTAACTTGTTCTTATACATTCTAGGTATCTAGTCATAGCTATGCTCTCAATGGAGGAAAGGCTTGCCTCTAAGAGGAGAATGGGATAGGGCGTATTTCCTTTAATTTTGAGATTATAGGTTATAAAATTCTTTTGGATTTTCTCTATCTTTCTCCAGGATTCACGAGAGATATTGCATCCCCAAGCTTCACATCCATATAGAATAAAAAACGTAACAAGAGTCTCAAAGAGGAGTTTCTTCTTATCCCAAATCCAAAGTTTAGTTGATTTACAATTGTTTTCAAGCCCATAATAAGCTTTACATCCCCTAATAATCTTTTTCTCAATGTTATAATTCTAATTGAGGTTGTGGTGAATATTGATTCCAAGATATTTGTATGAAGTCACTTCCTCCAAGTTGTTGTTGTCATACATGAAGGTACCATAAGTGACATTATTGGATTTAATGATCATGACCTTAGTCTTGTCAATATTAACAGCTATACCTATATTTGAGCAAAAATCTTTGAGGACTCTTAGTTTATTTCCAAGATCATGGGGACTCCTCGCCATAAGAACAATATCATCAACATATAGGAGAAGATTGATGACTATACCAATCAAAGTAGGTCCAACACAACCTACTTCTTCCAAGAAATCTTCTAACTTGTCAATGTATATGCCAAAGAGGATAGGGGAAAAGGGACAGCCTTGTTTGACTCCAATATTGCAGTTAATCTCTTTCGACCAGCCCTCAATGTTCTTAAACTTGGAAATAATGTTCTCATACAAACTTATTGCAACATCCCTCAACTCGAAAGGAACTCTTATCTCTTCCAACCTATCCCAAAGGTTTTTCCTGGGAACCATATCAAAAGCTTTTCTAAAGTCAACAAAACAACAAAAAACACTGGTTTTAGTATTTAAGAACTCTTCTGCAATGATCCTAAAGGTAACAAGATGGTCCAAAGTTGAATGATATCTCCTAACCCCAGCCTGGCCTTTATCTCTTTTACCGCGACTTTCTAGCCAAAGGCTAATATTCTTTTCCAAAATAATTCCATAAAGCTTGACTAAAATCAGGTTCATCATAATGGTCCTATAATTAGAGGGAATGTTTCTATTCCCATTTTTAAAAATAGGAACAATGAGGCTTTGCGTCCAAGGTTTCGGGAAACCCTTCTTGACTGCTAAATTCAAGAGCTTGTGTATTTTAGGGATGAGGACAGGCCCTCCGATTTTAAAAATTTCATCTTGGTAGCCTTCAATTTCCTTATGCCATTCAAAGAAAAAACTTTATCCTTTGTAGGGACAATAGGAATGGTGTCCATGGCATTAGGAAACTCGCAAATACTTTTAAGGTAGGAATTTCATTCCCTTAAGGGAATGATATTATTTTCTTGAGTATTGCGGATTAGAATTTGCCTCCAAAACTTCTTAGGATCAAGCTTAGATACTTGTGAAGGTTTCTCTTGCCTTTTATTGATATAGCATTTTTTTTCCTTTTAATTAGGGATTTGTATGTATAGATCTTATCGAGTTTTATGGACTCATTAGAAGCATCCCTAATGAATTTCCTAACAACTTACATTCTTTATCATACCAAGGGTTGGTTGTTCTATTATTCTTTTTACAGGACACCTCGGAAAATAACTTGTTAATAGAAGTGGAAAGGGTAGTTGTAAAATTATGATAGAGGTCTTCAATGTTGTCCTTATAAGTTAGGAGATGTAATTCCCTATTTAAATCCTTTAAGAAAAGGTCAACTTTATTTTTGTCAAGGAGCAATTGCCTTTGGTTATTAGAATTCTCTTCAATGGCACTCCTTTGCATGGCAAAATTTAGATTTAGGGTTAAAGGTCTATGACCAGAGTGGGGTTCATGATCATTTAAAAGATCAAAAGTTACTATTTGGTTGGAAATGGGGATATCAAATATCACATAATATACAACACTACTATCTATCCCATGAATACAAGTCATCTGGTTGGATTTTGGCCACTTCATTACTCCATTGCAAATAATTAGGTCTTGAGAGTTGTAGAGCTTGACCAACTCAGTACCAAACAAATTCTCAATTAGGTCTTCGGAGCTTCTTTTGTAGGTATTAGCTAAAACAAGGTCCCCATCTAGCCATAAATGATTATGATTGAAATCATTGCTTAAAAGAGTAGCTTGGTTAGCCGCAGTCCTAACGTTAAAGTCTCCTAGAAGTAGGATACTACCTTCATTTTAAAACTATAAATGTCTTGTTCTAAATTATTATAGGGACAATTTCTATCTATATTGTTTTTCTTATAAAAAGTAGAATTAATAGGTGCAAAATAGCAAATTGTTGTATACATATTCTTAGGATTGATGTCTGAAATTTATATCCAAATGTATTGATGGAGAGGGTCGATCTTATGAAGTTGAATGTGAGGAGAAATGCTCTTTCTAACTAACAAGTTATGCCTCCTATCAGAGAAAATTTTAGGGGCTAAATTTCTCCCATGGACTAGTTTTCCATGTTTTTTCCCAAAAAAAGATTCACCATTCTAAAAATTATTCGCCCAAAATCTATAGGATAAAATTATTTTACCTTAAAAATAGCCAAAATTTTATACAAACTATATAAAATCCTTAGAAATTTGAATATTTTTAAAAAAATATCGCTAAAGATTGTATAGTTGGCATATTAAGAACTAGTAAGGTTCGCCAAGGTTTCTACATTTTAAAATAAAGTTTCATCCTTAAAATCATCCCTGCCTCCTATCCCTCTATGGTAGGACTTTTTGTTCCATGCCAACCACAAAGAAAATCCTTCTATGTTAGGGACCTTAGACTCTTCTTGCTCCCAAGTTTCAACTATACAAATAATATCAATAACACTTGAGATCCAACTTATCATAGGACCTTTGCGCCATGGAAAGCCACAATAGTTCCAAAAAAGATCCCGAGCATCCCAAATTCCTATTTATTATTATCTTTCTTGTCTCTATCCCTAACAATAGCTTTTCGATTTCTGATTATTGTCCATTTCACTTTTTTCATGGCGTCTTTTACCTTTTTAACTTCCTTCCTTAATCTAGCTTGGTCTTCGGGAATGAGGTCTTCATTTATAAATATTCCTGACCCTTTTAAGCTCGGAGATTTTCTAAGTATGTTATATTTATGGTCATTACAACTTACTTTGACATGAATCAACCTATATTTATGATCAATTATTTTTCCTAGCCTCTTTGCTTCTATGAGGTAAGTTGTTTCAATTTGTGATTTACTTTTTAATTCTTCTTTTACTATTGATAGTGTATCCTCCTCTTGTTGTTCTTTTATACCAAAAATTATGAGGTCCAAGGCTCTTTTATTATGTTCATGGGCTAGTTCTATTAGCTTATTCATTTCCTCTTTGATGGGTTTGATATCCAATTTGTTTTCTAGACTACCGAGGGTAATTGTTGGTTAGTTTTTCTTCTAGATCTTTAATCCTATCTCTCAAGTTGTGATTTTCTTTAACCTCTCCTTCTTGGATTGAATGTTTTTGTTTTTCCATTTCTTGAATTCTATCATCCATTGTCTGCATTAGTAAAGGTTCTCTAAGGTGCCTTTGGAGGGTGTCCCCTTGAAAGGATGAGTTTTTGGAATATGTGGTGTAGTGCTCATATTGAAAAGAAAATAAAACAAATAACATTTGTTGTTTTGGATTACCTTTAAAAATATCTATTTATAAACACATACCCACGTGATCAATATTCCTTTTATTAATTGCAATACACCAACTAATCTCTTAAATATAAGGAAAAAACTTTGAATAAATTAAAAAAGTATTCACATTATTTATGAAGTTTTTTATATTAAGAATGACTTATTTTAATTTATTTAAATATAAGAAAAAATCTTTGAATAAATTAAAAAAATATTCACATTATTTATGAAGTTTTTTATATTAAGAATTACTTATTTTAATTTATTTATTAGTAAATATTTTAACTTATTTACTATTTATCATGTATATAATTTTTACACATAGTTTATATTTGAAGGTTTATGAAGTTTTTTATATTAAGAATGATTTATTTTAATTTATTTATTACTAAATATTTTAACTTATTTACTATTTATAAGGTATATAATTTTTACACATAGTTTATATTTGAAGGTTAAAAAGCTTACTTATAAAGTAATTTCTTCAATTATAATTAAATTATTTTTCATCGAGAAAAACCGTATACTTACCTTGTTCAAAGCTGCAGACTTTTTTTTTTTTCCAAAAAAAAATTTCTCGAATTTATATAGCGTATAAATTCATTTACAAAGGAGGACTGTAGTCAGTTTTTTATCAAAATGCACTAGCATTGAGGAACCAAACTTCAATAAACAGCGTGATAAAATAGGCTTTCCATGCTTGTGAATGAGAGAATAAATAACGAGAGATCGAAGACTTCCCAACGACAACCATTGTTCAAGTCCAGGTGCAGATTTCAGTGCTGCAGAAAGGAGGGCTGGCAGCATCATTCAAAAATATTTAAAAAGGTAATGGGGCTCTCGATCCCTCTATCACAGTGATAGATCGAGAGCCTCCCTACCACTTCGGTTAGGGCTCTCTTAGAGAGTGCATCAGCTGCCTTATTATGAGTGCGAGAAACGTGAAGAAAGTTGATATTGGAGAAGCGTTGTAAAAGATCTCTCGTTTTTTGCATCCAGCCTTCTAAATGGATGGAGTTGAGCTTGCACTTGTTTGATATCCAGTCAATTATCACTCTCGAGTCTCCCTGGACGTGGAGGTCATCGATAGACCATAGAGCAGCGAGAGTGAGCGTGGCCCATAAACCCAAAAGCTCTGCTTTTGTATTTGTGCCTGGTCCACAGTTGATGAACCAGTTTGTGATTCTGGACTGGTGTGATTTGAAGAAGCCTCCAGCGCCGCATCTGGAGCCATTTGACTGTGCAGCTCCGTCAAAAAACGCTATGGTGTGTCCCTCGGCCAAGTCAAAAGTCATAGCACGATGAGGGAAGTTGCTGACTGTGATCGGTTGCCATTTGAAAGAGGCCAGAATCTTGTGGAACACCCTTGACAAAGATGGCTTGGCGTCTTCAAAGAGCACTCGCTAGAAAAACAACAGATTATTATTTGTTAAAACTGGAGACTTGCCTCGCTAAAAGCCGCAAACATTGTTTCGCTCAAAGCCAGAGAAAAGATTTGCTCACAACCAAGAATTCAAAACTGCGTGTTCAAAACCTCAGGGAGTACAAAACCGCAGATATGCTCCGCTCAAAACCACCGAGAGTAATTGGAACATTACATAGTCTAAATGTATGTTATCATTCATTTATTAAATTGAAAAAAAAAAAAGACAAATTCATTCTAATTTATTATAAATATTATTATTTTTTATAAAATTTTAAAAGGTTTCATCCATATCCTTCCCATCCTTCATGTTTATAAGTTTTGTGGGACCTTCATAAATATCAAATATCAAGGGAAAGTGGAGTTATATCTTTCCTAGGACACCATATTAGATTAAAAGAAGTAAAAGTATTAAGAAATTTATATTTTCAAAAAAGTAATATATATATATATATATATATATATATATATATATATATATAAATTCAATAAGATTATTTATAATATTTTTGTATATGACATTAATAATTTGGAGGAAGTGGCTTCATCCAAATATTTTAGAATTGATATTCATCAAAAGCTCAATTGGAATTATAGCATTGAGAAAAGGATTATTGGGGGATGGAAAGTTTATTATGGGAATGGAAACAATTGTAAATCAGTTGATCTTTGGAGTTGGGATAAGAAGAAACTCATATTTGAGACTCTTGTTACACCTATTATTCTTTATGGATGTGAAGTATGGGGTTGTAGTATCTCTCGTGAATCTTGGAGAAAGATAGAGAAAATACAAAAGAATTTTATAACCTATAATCTCAAAATTAATGGAAATACTCCCTACCTCATTCTCCTCTTAGAAACAAGCCTCTCCCCCATTGAGAGCATGGCTATGACTAGATACCTAATGTATAAGAACAAGTTAAACAACATGGAAGACAAGAGGCTTCTTGCTTCAAAATCGAGTCATAACCATCATCGACTCAAGCGAGGATGACATAAAGATGCCCGGTCTTGGCTAAACTATTGGGGAATCATGAAAGACAACATTTTGCAGAATAAATATACTATTAAAAAAATCATCAAATCAAAATTTAAGGAGAAAATGTGGCATGATAAAGAGTTAGAGAAAAAAAAAATTAAGGTATTATAAGGATGTAATCAACCCTAATCTAGAAGATCAAAATTATCTATTTGTTTTGCCAAGTGTAAAGAAAAAAATAATCATTGCTAAGATAAGAACAAATTCTCACGAGCTCTTTAGTGAAACTGGGCATTGGTCAATTCCTAAAACGCCATGGGATGAAAGAGTGTGTCACCTTTGTGACACTAAGAAGGTTGAAGATGAAAAGCACTTTCTCTTAGATTGTCCAGCCTATACCCATATCAGATCTCATTTTCAAAATATTTGTCGCACTACCAACCTTCCTAACCTCTTAACTCAACAAAAGTATGGTGATCTTGGAAAGCTTCTCTTAATTATTTTCGAGCACAGAAACAAAATTCTAAAGAATCACTTACCCTCTTAAGATCCGATATAATTTGGTCTTAGTGGACGTTAATCATCATCAATATATATATAATCTTACCAATAAATTCAATAAATTCAATGTGTGATCAAACTTTCGTAGGACCCTCAAACAAAAATAAAAAAACATGTGGAACGATATCTCGTTTTTAAAATACTTCATACGAAGAAGGATATAAATGTATCGGGGAACACCATTTTTCAATAAAGCAGTATAAAATCATGTATTTTTGTTTTTAGGAAACTTACTTTTATCAATAAATTCAATTACATGGTACATATATGGTTTATTTAAAATGGTTTTGAAAAATTATTTTCATTAAAATAGTTTAAAGTTTTAGATTGTTTTAGGATTTTTAAAGTCAATATATGATTTATTTAAAATGGTTTTGAAAATTTATTTTTAAAAAGATAGTTTAAAAAGTTTTAGATTGTTTTGGGATTTTTAAAGTGAGTATATGGTTTATTTAAAATGGTTTTGAAAAATTATTTTTATTAAGATAATTTAAAGTTTTAGATTATTTTAGGATTTTTTTAAGTTTTGAGTCATTTCAAAGATTTTCAAAATTTCAAAAAAACTATGTATTTAAAACTTTAACATCTAAAATTATGTGAAATACTTAAAATTTCATTGGATTTTCTACTTAAAATTTTATAAATTTTCATTGAACTTTTTACTTAAAACTTTATAGAAAAAAAAAAACATTTTGGGTAATTTTTATTTATTTATATTTTTTTTGTTTGCTATCGTGTAGGTGATCTATGGGTGATTTATGGGATTAGCCTTTGGTTAATAAACTGTGATTGGGGATTGCACTTGGCTTGGGTCACACCAACGTTTAACTAGTTGGATTTTTTAGGTGTCTCTTCACGACTACAACGAGTTTCAAATCTGGGTCACCTTATAAACTAAACCCTTCTAAAGCAATCACGCTATCAGAATTTAACTATTTTACCCACTTACACAATGCAAAATTTTATAAATTATATCATTACATTCACATAAAAAGAATTCTCTTAAAAATCAATGTCACAATGTCATGTAAAACTATATTGTTCCTAAACTTACTTTCTACCAAAATTAAAATAAAACAAATATATTTAATGAGTGGGCTTGATGGTTAAGAACATGTGTTTCCTCTTAAGAGGTCACAGGTTCAAATCCAAAGGGGGGTAGGGTATGTATACCTTCGTATACTTTACCAGTCAAATCCAAAGGGGGGTAGGGTATGTATACCTTCGTAGACTTTACTAGTCAAATCGTTGGGCGGAGGGGGGTCCCTTGTCCCACAAACAAGGGGGTCTCATACACCAATTTGGTGTGTTGGCTTGGTCGTGACCTTAAAAATAGATTATTATTATTATTATAATCTCACTAAATATTTTTATTTGACATGAACTCAATTGCATAATCAATCATTAAAATTGTGTAAAACCCTTGACTAAAAAAGAGTGAATCTATATCTATTTTGAAAACTCTCATACTAAGTTAAAAGGCATATATACAATCTGAGTGGGCCTAATGGTTAAGAACATGTGTTTCCTCTTAAAAAGTCACAAGTTCAAATCCATTATTATTATTTTTAATTAAAATTCTTTAAAAATTTCTTAATAAACCATAACCATATCAAGTTACTTCAAAGATTTAACATAGTTTTTTTTTTTTTTTTTTTTTCATTGTTTTGTTTTAATTAAATGTGAACATATAAGAGACTATATTCTTCAAAGTATCAAAGTCTCATAATCTTTCGTTTTTGTTGGGTGATTGAGTCAATGAGTTAAAATAGTTTTGTTTTTATATATGCATGTTAATGTGAGCATATAAGAGATTATATTCTTCAAAGTCTCATAATCTTTCGTTTTTGTTTGGCTATTGAGTTGTACTAATATTTACATCAAGGTGAGATTAAATGTTTATTTGTATATTAATAATAATAATTTAATTTTAAGGTTATAGTTAAGTTACGTATTAAATTATAGGTACATTTTCAAGTTGAGCTAGGGTTAGGGTTCGGTGAAAAAAAAATATGATGCAGAAGCTCAACAGAGACCACCGCGGGCCGGTTACAGTAGCGGCAGGCTTCCCTTCTCGTCCATGCAAACTGTATTTCAATGGAGCCTGCAAAGGAAACCCTGGCACTGCTGGCATTGGCTTTCTGCTGAAAGATCGTAAGGGCCAAGTGATTGAGAGATTCAGCCGTCTTCTCGGCTACGAATTGACGAATAACGTAGCCGAATACAAGGCCCTCATTGCTGGAGTTCAGCACGCCCTCGACCATGGTATCACCAGCATTGAAGCGCAGGGAGATAGT
>SNQJ01S0015292.1:39585-62813 GCA_010110895.2 Picea sitchensis | reverse complement strand
ATTATGTTTTCTTACTATGCACATGGAAATTAACTTTATTCATTGCCAACTATGGAATCTTGTTTGACTTATACTTCTTCACTTGCACTTTAAAAATACTTGGATAACTTCTTTTTTCTTTTTTTCTATTTGGGCCACAAGCCTAGGAATTATTTGTGTAACTTATTTTTCTATTTTTCTTCTTCTTTCTCTTTCTTTTGCTTCTTCTTATTTTATTTTTTAAATGTCACTAGCAAAATAAATTTGATCATAGATCAACGAAACAACAAAAAAAATTGACTTGACCACAAGCCAGTGGAAAAACCACTTTGATACCACTTGAATAATAAATAATTATTTATCCCTTATGGAATATATGGATTCATCCTTATTACTATGGATACTCAAATAAAGTGACCAATAAGTTTGTTTCAATGGCTTCTCAAAAATTTTGTGATTAGTCCTGAAAGAATTTTGGAAGTGATATGGATGATATTCTGCTACCATTTCATCTATTCAACCTCATCTAGATTTACCATATATTAGCTAATGTATCTACTACTCTAGATTTACGCATATATTAGCTAATTTATCTACTACTCCATTATTCACCTTTCAAAAGTGTTACTTTTATACATCTAGAAAGGAGGGTAGRAAAARATGTATGTCCTTAATAGGATGAGTTAGTGTCCAATTGAATAAGGGTTAGTTATAGGTTCTTTTATCAAGTCTATTAACTTTTTTTACTAATTATTTTGGAATGCTCTTARTTATATGTTGTTTCATACCTAATTTCTTAACTATATCCAATCCAAGTTACCATATCCAAACTAATAGCCTACATCTCGATGAATGTAAAATTTTCATTTGYCCATGTCCCAAGGAACTTTGTCATGTCAKTTTGCATTTGGGTGTCATTTCTAGTTCCTTTTCAAAACTTTGTCGTGCAAAATTGCWTTRGGTGTCATTTATAGTTCCATTTCAAATCCATCCCTATAAAGCTTAGTTCTCATCCTAAAAAAGTTTGTTATATCATTTTACATTGGGTGTTATTTCTGGTTTTTTCAAAACTTTGTCATGTCAATTTGCATTGGCATGCTATTTTTAATTCTTTTGCAAATCCATTAATCATGTTTGGCTTGATGAGCAGAATTTTGTGGAGTTGGTAAAAAATATTTGGCCTTCTTTTACTAATGTGGGGGAGGAGTCTCCTATGAGACGTCTTGTATGGAAACTAAATGTAACAAACCTGACCCCCTAAGTACCTTTTTAAGGGATGGGGTATTAAATTTTCACTTCTCTTAACAACCTTAAATATTCTCTATCAGAGTTCCATCCTCTTCTGCTCGTCAAGAGATTTCCAAGGTCAATAAATTCACTCAGAACTGAGCTCTGGGACAAAAGCTATGACCTCCTGAGGTTCTTGGGTTTACATAGACAACATCTCTCTTACTGTCATGTGGCATCCATGTGACATTTCGTTGTCTGTGCCAACTAATGTGGCATCACCCGAGTCTTGATGTGGCACTAGCCTAGCCTGCCACGATGGAACTCCACTCAGCTCGTCATCCTGTTAGTAATGGACATATGTTGTCCTAATGGCATCCTAACCGCCTTGCGGTATTCACGGATTCGCAAGTGGCAGTCTTGTGAACTCATGGTATATAGCCATACTTTTCATGAATTCGCCACCAACACTTAACTTATTTTTCATTTGTGGACTCATGGACTCGCAGACTCACAGACACATAACTTTGTGCCTCCCCTTCATAAGTTCGTCTGAGAAGTATCGACACTTAACCACCTTTCCACCTACATGGAATTGCAGACTCGTGGATGTACAATTTTGTACATTTCCTTCATAATTCCATTCGAGAAGTCTCAACGCTTAACCATTTTTCCATCTATGTGGACTCATGGATTAGAAAACTCCTAGACATACAATTTTGTACATCCCCTCCAGAAGTTCATCCGAGAAGTCTCAACACTTAGATTATTTGGTGATTTTGTCGGGTCCACAGGTTGGTAGACTCATAGACTCATGGACTTATCTGAGTCCCTTCTTCTCTTCTTACACTCAACACTTAGATTATTTTGTGAGTTTATTAGGTTCATGGGTTGGTGGAATCACAGACCCTTTTGTCTCACCTTTCCAACCCTTGACCTCGACAGGGTTCCACTCCCTATTACCTCGACCAATTATAGGCCTCCATGCGGTTTCCTTGTACACATAGGCTATTTTAGTTAACGTGACGTCAACATAACGTTATCATAATGTCATCCCTCTTCTCATCAATGTCTAAGGGATTCTAAGTCAATCAATGACTGTGATCACATGCCATATGCACTTTGATCAACGATCTAGATCTTTCAAACTTTTGGTCCGACATCCAAGGCTAAAACAAAAGTCTAAAACATAGTTCACCCAAGGGATTGCGCTATGGCCCACCGACCAATTACCTGTTTCCATTCACAGGATGACACCTATCAACTTCTGGACATGTTGGCGTTCCAGGTCATCATGGTACATCATGTTGACGTTACCTCTCCCCTAAATATCGCTTAAACGAGACCACGATGATCTATGTCAAAGGTTAATTTTGGGTTAATCCCCGATTAACGATCCAAATTAACTCGGGTACATTCTCTATAGGCATGGAAACCTACGTCGATAAAGGGTCAGGATCCATTCACTCTGTTGATCCAACGACTGTGATTCCTTCGAGCTCAAAACATGGTTTTTCTTCCGATTCAGGACTTAGACAATTCAAGGATTTTTCTTTGGGTTCTTTCTCTTAACCACAACAAGCACAAGCCTGCCATCTAGCACTATAATGAGGTTTCAAGGTCTTACGACCCCACCGATTTATCAAAGGGGAAGAACATATAGCTTACGACCTTATCTAGCCTCTCATACATAGCACGATCAAAAATTCCCTTTGAATGCGAAGGCGAGTTATATCACCTTCTTGGGATCAGTACCTTACATTCAACTATTTAACTTATAATCCTAGTTTCCATTCAGAGACTGCCCATCACAATGAGGGATTTCCCATCACGATGATATATATATATATATATATAGATCACACGGAAACCATAAAATTAAGTTCATTTTTTTTTCTCAAAACATTATAGAATGCTTGTATTCAATTGTGCAGGGCATGCACCGTTCTTACCATCCTACCATCACTCAAATGAAGGAGTTTTCCAATACAATAAGTATCATTACTACAAATCAAGTATGTATATTTATAGCGCAAGTACATGCATTTCAATTCAATTACACATACTCTATGAAATACTTATCTAGTTACAAGTTGCAGCCAACTAGTTGATTGTGGGTGTTCTCCTTTCCACCCAATCATAGGCTCAAATGAATTCACTCTTAGCATTTTGGCCACCCCCGTGCCAAGCCATGATGCCACTAGGGAATCTTTCTCAGGTTCTCAACAAGATTTAAAGGTCACTCTCCTTCACTCTACTCTTGGTAGAGATTTCCCCTTACACCCACCTAGCCCAGGCCTCTTCGAGGTTTATTAGATGAATTCCCAACATCAAGCTCGTGGCCCTCTTAGCTTAGGTCGGGTTTCAGGTCTTCTATGATCTAGCTCAGAACCCTTCTACGGGTTCTCTGATCCTTCTATTGCATGAACTCATGCATTCCTTTCAACAACTCCCTTCCTTAGAGGCCCGACCCTCCTATAGTTCTTGCTTCTACATATCCCAACTGCACATGTGACTTAGGCAGGTTCTCGACCTGTCCTTCTGTTTCTTCTGTCAGAAGGAAGCTTGTGGGTCAATCTTGGGGACCTGTGGTGATATTTCCTAATGTCTTCTAGCTAACTGCTTCATGTCCCTTCTGACAACCCTCCATACTTCCATTCATTGGGGTGGTTGGTTGTTCAACTACTAACCTCCCTCATTAACTGATTTTTCTTGAAATCATGGCTAAGGGAAGTAGTATGAATAAGGATTGAGGTCCTTTAGTTTATTAGGGTCTCCTCTCATTCCACTAGTGATACCATGGCTTGTACCTTTAAGGCTTCATCCATCAATCAACTATCAACATTTACAATTAAACAATAATACTTTTACAATATTTGCAAGCCATTGCATGAAAATCATAATTTATGATTAATTACAGGGTGGAGGAAACAAGGGTGTTACACTAAAATCATTAAAATATGTTGTCATTGAGTGGGAAAGCAAGCATACAAAATTTGTCAAGGAAGAATTGGTAAAAATCGAGGATAAATTAGATGTGTCTTATAGGGTTGTGGTTGATGGTGTGTGGTCTCTCGGTGATCATTCCATTATTCACTATTTAGAAGCCAGGAAGATGAAAATTCTTTTTATTGAGGATGAGTCTGGAGGAAAAAAAGTCGGGCCATTTGGCTTAAGTAGGGTGACAAAAATACTAATTGTTTTCATAAATTTGCAAAGCACAGAAGGAACATGAATGCCTTTTGGGAGGTGTTGGGTGAAGATGGCTCTAACATTTCAGGTCAACAGGAGTTAGAGGTAGCAATTGTTAGACACTTTAGCACTTTTTTTATAGATCCTGGTAATTGTAATATTGTGGATCAGTTGAAGGTAGTTCAACTGTTTCCTAGTTTTTTTTTCGAAGGATGAAGCTCAAGATATTGGGAGTGCTATCAGGTTGGAGGAAATTAAAAAGGTTCTAGAAGGATTCTCAAAGGATAAGAGTATGGGCCCGGATGGGTGGACTATTGAATTTTTCTTGAATTTTTTTGAGTTGGTTGGGAAGGACATTTTGGAGGCCGTAGAAGAATCTAGTAGGAAGGGATCTGTGTCGAGTGCTTTAAACTATATGTTTATTACACTTATCCCAAAGTGTGATAAACCTACATGTTTTTTTTTTTATTATAGACCAATTTCTTTATGTAATCTTGTCTATAAAATAATTACTAAAATCATAGCAAACATGTTGCGACCTGTTCTTTTAAAGGTGTTATCTATTGAACAATTTGGTTTTCTTCTGGATAGAAAAATACTTGATGCAGTGGGTGTGGCTCAAGAATGTATTCATAGCATAAAGTCAAAGAAGATCAAAGCTTTGGTCCTAAAATTAGATCTCCATAAAGCTTATGATTGTATAAATTGGGGTTTTCTCCTGGTGGTGTTGCTTCAAATAGGTTTGGGTCTTCATGTCACTAATTGGATCCTAGGATGTGTATCATCAAATTCATTTATTGTTTTGATCAATGGCGGATCTTCAACTTTTTTTTGAAGTGTTAGGGGTGTCCGTCAAGGATGCCCACTTTCTTCGTTGTTGTTCATCTTGGTCATGGAAGGTTTGAGTTTATCACTGAAGCAGTCACAATTTGAGGGTAGGATTAGAGGTACAAAGGTTTCTGCACTTATCAAGAACATTCATTTGTTGTTTGTCGATGATTTGTTGATTATGGCTAAAGGTTCATTGCTAGAATGGAGAGTGATTGGTGAGACTCTTACCTTGTTTTGTAATGCTTCGAGGCTCTCTATTAACTCTCATAAATCTACTTTTAATTACTATGGTTTGAGCTCCGAGGAACTTGATTCTTTTAAGTCTTTATTTCCTTATCAATTCCGTGAGTTGGAAGTTTTTTTTCGGTACCTGGGTTTTTATCTTAAGCCGAATAGTTATCGTAAGGAGGATTGGAGATGGCTCTTGAGCAAATTTGATAGGTGCACATGGAATTGGTGTTACAGGTGGCTATCTTTGGGGGGGAGATATGTCCTTTCCAAATCAGTGTTGGAAAACCTACTTGTTTATTGGTTATCATTGTCTTGTATTCCTAAATCGGTTTTAAATTTGATTAGAAGGAAAATTTTTAGCTTTGTATGGACTGAGAATTGGGCAAAGGAGGGTGTCCATCTATGTCATTGGGAGTTGATTGCTTGTCCTAAGCTTTATGGAGGTTGGAGATTGAAAAATATGGATATGTTTGGACGGGCACTAGCTGCGAAAAGTTTATGGAGATGCTTGAAAAAATATGAATTATGGAGCAAGGCAGTAAAAGATAATTATATTAATAATTTTTCTGTTCAAGCATGGTTCAGAGGGTACTCTTCGAAATCTTCTAGAGTATCAAATTATCGGCGTTGTATTTTAAATTCTTTCCTCATTATATCGGATTGGCTTGCTTGGAAGCCTAGGGATGGAATTTCTATCAAAATTGGAGAGGATACCATTGTTGGGATTTTTCCTCGTTCGAAGCTGTCAGATGATCTTCACTCTAGTTTATGGGTTAGAGGTATCCATTATCTTTTTCAGGGGATGGGTTAGAGGTATCCATTATCTTTTTCAGGGGGTGTCTCCTCCAAGGCTGATATTAGTGATGTCACATTGGATAAAGGTCGTGGATTTAGGTCTTGATGGCATTTAAGCAGGTGAATGAGATGATTACATCAGAGCTTAATCAGTTCGTTGTTTATCTTACAAATAGTTTGGATGTGTTATGTTGGTCTTGGAACGGGAGTTTGGGGAGGTTAATGGTAAGGAAGCCTATACAGATTTATTGTTTCAGTTTTGGAGGTGTTCATTGAAGTGGTGGCATAGGGTTCTTTGGGATTGGAATATTCCAATCAAAATTAAATTGTTCTACTGGCTCCTTTTGGAAAATGAGGTGTTAACTTGGGACAATTTGTTGAAGAAGGGAGGCGTAGGTTCTAGTATATGTATGCTTTGTCTTCAGGGAGAAAAATTGGTTACCATATAATGGTACAATTCGGGCTTGTTCAACTAATTTGGAAAGAGTTGTTATCACACCTTAAGTTGAGGTTTGATTAGAATTTGCAGTAGTTGGATAGTTTTTTGAGTTTGGATGCATCTTTTTCCTCAGTTTAAAGTATTGACGTGTTTTCTTTGCTGGAAGATGTGGTTACACATGAACGCAATGATATTTGAGGGAGTGAAAGTCTATGTTAGGGTTGTATGTTTTCGGGTGTTGGCTTTGCTTGAAGACTTCCAGGTTGTTAAGGGCTCTAAAGAAAGACAAATCAATCATCCTAGTTTTTTTATGGATATTCCCACTAGATGGTTTGATGGAGTGTCACAACGCTGGAATTCAAAGTGTAGAGTTGGTGGGGTGATTAAATTAAATCGGTCGATCAACTACCATTGGAGGTTCAATTGTCGTGTTGGCACGGGTACTTAATACAAAGGAGAACCTGGGAGTATAATTTTCATTGATTGTATCCAAATTAAAAATATTTACCATTTGGTAAGTCGTGGGAGATTCAAAGACTATTATAGAATGATTGAATCATCCAAGCTAGATTCAGATAGGTTTGCTCATATTAGGTAAAAATGGATTTGTCCTCCCATTTCAAAATTTTCATTTATCAAGTTCAGCCATATCTATAGAGAATTTAATAAAGAAGCAGATATGTCAAAGCACTATCGGATCTTATGAAAGACAAGCTTTTCTATAGTGAGATAGTGGATGGTGCCTTGGGTCATGAAAGACACTTAGACATTTTCTAATCTTCTTTATTTTTTTACTGTTTGTTTTGGTGGAGTAGTCACTGATTATGTTTTTGGTGTTGGAAGGTAGTCCATTTTTCGAGGTTTTTCTTGAAAGATGAGAGTTTAATTTTGGGAAGAGTTTAGTTTTAAAGCCAAACTCATCTTTGCTCTTTATGTATTGAAGGACACTTTTTATATTATTCTAATATAAAAGATTTTTTTCTACAGGAAAAAAAAAAATAAAACCAAAATCTCTCGCCTCCAACTAATCTTAAAAAACCTAAACTAAACATATTTATATTTAATTTAGCAAAGTTCCAAATTCAAGAGTACCAAATCCCCTCCAACAAAATTTAAAATCCAAACCAATAAAAAAAAATACATTTTAAAAATAAATTCAATTATATTTAATTTGAAGTAAAGTTCCAAATTCAAAAGTACCAAATCCACTCCAACAAGATTTAAAATCCAAACCAATAAAAAAAATACATTCTAAAAATAAATCATAAAGAAAAAAAAAAATCACCTGCCATCAAAATGTATGATAAGCTCCTTACCATCTCTTCATTAACTGTCTCTGAGCCCAAGAGACAAATCGTTTTGTTTTATGTTTAGTTAATGGAAAATCGGGAATCCTTTTGTAAAATCGAATCACTCTGGAAAACTTGCATGTGCATACTGTTTTTTTCTTTCTATTTATGGGAGAATGTGCTTTAAACTGATGGTAACTAACTTTGAGTTTGGGGTTTTCTTTTGCTTTTTGCCTTTTTCTTCATGGCAAGCTGTTATCGTTCAACCTCAAAATCCCCTCTCTGAATTCTTTGGGAGAGCCATTTAGGAAGTGTCTTGGGTTTACAAATGGATAAATGGGTGCGGACCTCCCTCATAACATGGGTGCCCACTGCCTAAAAATGGTGCGTAATTGCATCGTTTTGGGAGAAAGTGTCTCTTGGATTTTAATTTAAATTTCATGATTCCTGTACATAACCCATGCTTTGAGAAAGAAAGATACCTATTTATTTATAAAAAGGGGTGGTTTTTTCCACCTACTGCCAGACATAAGAACAAGCAGAAACTGTTTGTTCTGCTCCCTCATGGACAATCATGAAAGGAGTGGATATGTACACAAAAAAGAATAATACAAAGAGTCTGTTGTTGGTAGTTATTATGAATTTTTGTTGTATGTGGCATGATGCTGAGGCCTCCACGGCGAGTAAGCCAAACAGATGGTAGTAAACAGTAAAATAAATCATTCCTGGAGAATTTTCAAGCTGTGATAGAGTTGATTGCAAATTGCAATTTGGTTGCTTGTGATGATCTCTTTTCTTTTCTTCTCAATGCCCTGCAGAGGGGGGCAGGCAGAGTCCAGACAGTAGAAGCAGCAGCAGACCCATCAAGTCCTGTGTGGGAGGGTCCGCCTATCAGCAAAAAAAGTGCAGAATCTCATCATGTGGGGATGCACAGAACCCATCAAGCAAATTAAACTCATGGACTCCTTAAACCTTCAGGGTTCTTTACCTTGAGTATACATATATGTGATGATGATTTCGCTTTCATAGCTCAACCAACGAGCACACAATTCTCCTGGACACCTGCAAACAGACAAAGGGTGAAAGGGACACTGGGTTGCTCCCAATGAGCGTCGTCCCTCTTCTCTCTGCCACAAGGCAGGCCAGCAGCACTGGCAAAAGAATCAGGACACACATTCCAATGTATTTTTTAGCACACCTGCTTCCTCTGAGATTAATAAATTTACATTTATTGTGTATATGCATCAGATCATATAAAACTAGCTGTGCCCACAAGTACTAATAGGCCTGCTAGTACAATTGTGGGCTCTGTGTCTGGTAGCTGCTACAAACCCATAACTTTTCCCTTGCAGCACGACCGAGTCAGATGGATGGATACTTCAATCACATGTGGCAGCAAACGGTAGTGCAGAATCCATTAAGTGTTCCTTGTATTTAATTTGACTGTTTTCCATTCCTCTCTGGCACCCATTATCTATCTGTTAGAAGTTATAATAATCAATTGTTTTTTTTGGGTGGATTGCCCCCGCCCACATCAAGTTAAGTGTACACGGCAAGCAATGCGGAAGCCCGAGGGGAATCAATCCTCCTCGCCCTTTTACGAATCCCCGTGCCATGCAGGCATTCACTGTTCATTTCTTCCCAAAGCCCTTCAAGAAGAAGATATAAATAAGGCTCGGGGCTAGAGGTTCTGCATCCACCCCTTCTGTCTTGAATACAGAATGTCTCATGCAGGTTACCATTCAATAATGTGTTCAGAGGGGCTTATCGTTGTTGTAGACTCACCAGTCTTGAATTCTCATAATCTGCATAATGGGTAGTTGTGGTCTGGTCTCAGAGAGGTCACGAACGAAGTGCCCATCTTGTTAGCTCCACTTAGTTTTGTTTGCTCGTAAGTTATTGGTGTACTGAGAAATTTGGATTTTTGTGGTGATCTTGACTGAGGAATTGTGCTTGTAGCAGCAGGCAACTAATCCTCTACATCCGGTAAGCCCATTGGCAGTTGCCTATGTTTTGCATTTTATAGTCCATTGCTTCTTGCGTTCAAGATCTTTGTTTTTTTAAATGGAAGTACTCTGATATAGGTATGGGGGGTTATTTGATATCAATTTTTGTGCGGAGACATTTCTTGAGTTCGTCACATCAGTCCACTTTTTTTCATTTTATATCCCATACACTGTTTGGCGGTGGTTTGCATCTATACTTTAGCTGGTTGGTCAAGTCCCATTATTCCACTGTTTAGTGTGAATTGCCCCCAAACTTGGCTAGGCTTTAGGACTGGTTTTGCATTCAAAACTCCATTTTGATCTACTTCTGCTCTGTTTTTTAAACAAAATCAGAATTTCCCTCATATTGGCCTTGTTTTGCATTCACTAGCCCGTTTAATTTCTGTTTGGAGCTATGAGGGAAATATGGACATCTTTGGCTTCTCTGATGGGTGTTCTTGCCTTCTGTCAGACACTTTTACACACACTCCTTCCCCCAGAGCTTCGCTATGCTCTGAGCAAATTCATCAATCATATGCTCAATTGGTTTTCAGCCTATACCTACTTCGATATTATGGAAGTGGAAGGTGTGAATACCAACGATCTTTACAGTGCCGTGCAGCTTCATCTGAGCAACTCTCCATCCATTTCGGCACGAAGAGTTAATCTCAGCAGAGCTAAAAACTCGAGCTCTTTCACATTCAGCCTGCCAACAATGATAAGATTGTTGACAAATACAAAGGAGTGAGCATATGGTGGGAGCATCATGTAACGCAGAGGCAGAATCAGTCATTTTCATGGAGGCCTCTTCCAGAAGAGAAGAGAGGATTTGTTCTGTGTATACACAAGAACGACAAGGAGCTTATCCTGAATTCATATCTAGAGCATATCATGGAGCATGCCTTAGAGATCAGAAGAAAGAATCAAGAGCGTTTGCTGTACACAAATTCTAAAGGAGGAAGTATGGATTCAAGGTCTCAGCCATGGGAATCAGTGCCCTTCAAACATCCGAGCACATTCGATACTTTGGCTCTAGATCCTGCTAGGAAAGAAGAAATCAAAGACGACCTTGAGGCCTTTGCCAAAGGCAAAGAATTCTATCAGAATACTGGAAGAGCCTGGAAGAGAGGCTACTTGCTTTATGGACCTCCAGGAACAGGAAAATCTAGCATGATTGCAGCTATGGCCAATCATTTAGGCTATGATGTCTATGATCTGGAGCTCACTGATGTCCATACAAATGGAGAGCTGAGGAAACTGCTGATAAAGACCACTAACAAGTCTATTATTGTTATTGAGGACATTGATTGCTCATTGAATCTCACAAGCTGTGCAAAACCAGCTGCCAGAGTGGAGTCTGTTATGGCAGGATCTCCAATGCACCGGTCTTATGAGAACAACAATTTTGTTACCCTCTCTGGCTTGCTTAATTTCACAGATGGGCTTTGGTCATGTTGTGGTAGTGAGAGAATCTTTGTTTTCACTACCAATCATGTAGAGAAACTTGATCCTGCACTGTTGAGATCAGGAAGGATGGACATGCACATTTTTATGTCATTCTGCACATTCCCTGCCTTGAAAATTTTGGTGAAAAACTATCTGGGGATCGACAAACACCAACTGTTTCCAGAACTGGAGCAGGTTACTGAAGATGCCCGGATGACACCTGCAGATGTTAGCGAAATCCTCGTTAAATACCGTTTGAATCCCACCCACGCATTGGTAGAGTTGCTTGAAACCTTCAAGGCTGCAAAGGAGAAGCCTCATGGATCTTGGGCAAGGGAAGAAAACCCAAATCCAAATCCAATTGAGGATGAGGAGAAAGAAAAGAGAGCTCTAGAGACTCCTCGGCAGAAGACTCAACTCCATGAGGATTCTTTGACGTCTGCTGACAGATGCCAATGTTTAAGGAATCTACAGAAAGAGAGTGAAATTGGTAAAGATAAAGATGCAGAGAGTCAGGAAAAGAGGAATGATCAATATGGAGAAAAACATGGGAATGATGATTCAAAGATGTAGAAAGTTGAGTGAACGACTTAAATTCTCACTGGATTTCCACGTGGCAGCCAACTTTAGCAGGGTTTTCCAGCTCTGCTGTAATCACAATTTTGTAGTCCAGACTCCAGAATGCTATTTGCTGCGGCCACTTATTTACAGGTCCTTGTTTCATGCAATGAAATTTAATGTTTTAAATCTCAAAATCTTTGGCTCAAGGTCATGATTTTGAAAATGTTTTTGTTTATTATTTATCAAACTGTCAGGTACTCCTAAATCTTACATATGTATCCAAGATCTCTTGGGATTTCTGCTTCTTTTGTTTATTACAGATTCATCGCTCCAAGAGTTTGCATATCTGTTAGTGCTTTTGTAGGATTCTTTGGATCATGTTGTTAATATTATGTTTACGTTTTCATGTCCTTTGAAACCTTCTTGGTCCGTAAGACCTCTTCTCTTAGAATCCAAATTGAAAAATGAGTTTAATCAGTATTTCAACCAGATATTTGATCAAGGATGTTGGGTTTTAAAGATCTCATTTGTGAGCAAGTAACCCTGAGCACACGCTTCATAGGATTATAGCGTTTATTGGATATTGTTGTGTTCATTAGCTTCAATTTACACAGGTTGATATTTAAACTTGTTAAGATAAATTATTCTGTAACAAGTTAACATACACTCTAGAAATTTTCATGGAGCTTAATGGGGTTTACTCAAGGTTATTTTGAACAGAATCCTTAATTTATTTCTGAGTTCTGTTTGAAACAAAGCAAAACTATGCATTGTCTTCCCTTTACCTGCCAGTTGAATTATTCAAGAACTCCAGTGGTTGTTGGGAGCTTTACATTCAACGTATTTTGTGTTCATTTTGCATTGTCTATTGCAGTATGTCAATGGTAGGATCTTGCACATTTTTTCATTTTTTCTTCACTTATGTTGAACTTCTTACATTACCACCTTACAAAAATTTGTCTGTCTATTATGATTCAGCATGTTTCTCCTAAAATTTAAGTCAGTTAGGACCATAAACTAGTTTTTGGGGCATTTGTTTACTATCAACATAATCCAAATACTCAATGTTAAACAACAGCAGGCCCGGTGTGAAGCTTCAGTAGCTAGCTATCTGTTATTACTGTGTCCTTAAAATTTTATATAAAACAGATTTGTTGGTAACTTTGACCTCTTTCTCATGTACACATATGCCAATACATGGTAGGTGCAAAATTCCGTTCTTCTTTGATTCTAGTTTATAACTTTGACCTCTTTCTCATACCCAGATGCCATGACATTGTGGTAGGTAAATCAATGTTGATAACTTTTACCTCTTTCTCATATACCCAGATGCCATGACATGGTGGCAGGTAAATCTGCTCTGATGTTGGTAAATTAAATTTAGATATAAATTTTTCTCATCTTTCAATTTGTCTCCCACCACCCATATTTAGACATTTACATTGACTAACTGTATTGAATTTCACAGCTATGCTCAAAATAGACTTATATTATATCATCCCAAATATATACTAATTCATTTATATTATTGGGTAATGTGTCGAACTTAACAACTGTGATTAAAACAAATTTATATTACTAATACTTTAATTGGTATGAGATTTTTTTTTAGGTATATATACTCTATCCCTCTGAATTTGAATTTGTGATTTTTTAGTAGGAAACATATATTTTTAATTATTAGGGCTACTCAAACACTACATTATCATTATTTTACAGAGACATTATCATCTAAAAAAAACATATTTTTAACAATATATTCTTAACAGTTAGATCCACTCAAACTCTACATTACCCCTCTGAATTTACATTATCATTCTTTCACAGAGATATTATCATCTAAAAAAACATATTCTTAATAGTTAGATCCACTCAAACTCTACACTACCCCTCTGAATTTGAATTTGTGACACTTCTTAGGAGAAAACACATATTCTTAACTATTATGACTACTTAAACTCTACATTATCATTTTTTCACATAGACATTATCAACCCAAAAAAACACAGACACATATTCTTAAATATTAGACCCACTCAAACTCTACATTATCATTCTTTCACAGAAATACAACAACAATGTTAGAATCCTTTTTAACAAATTATCAATACATCTCTTCACAACATATACCAATACAACAACAATATTAGAAATTAGAAATACAGAACCATTACAACAAAACAACAACAATGTTGTAAAAGCAAAAGCAAGGACAGTTGGTTAGATGTATGAAAAAACTAAAACCAAAGTGAAAAAAAAAACAGAAATATGCTATTTCTAAAAAGAATCCCCTTCCCACCTGTATATTGTAAGATGCTTTTCTAAAAGTTTAAAAGATTTATTCCATTGACTATATTAAAAACTATTTTAATATACACATTATTACACAAACTCATATAAGATTAAAAAAAAGTTCTTTTAATATTCTTGTGATCATAATAACTCCATGAATTGTAGGACAAGATTATTTTTAACATATATTGAAATTAATGATAGTTAGTGTGAAAGTCAAAGGCATAATATAATATAGGATGGTTTATGGTTGAAATTGAAATTAAACCTTTTGACAAAACAATAGGTTAGGTGGTGGTTTTCCAAATATGTTCTTTTCCATCCCTTGACATTGATTTAAGGTTTTTTTTTTCATCTTTTTTCTTGGGTGATTTTTTATTTTTCTAATTTTTTCATGGAGCTTTTTTATAAGAAGATAGTACAACAAAAAATTTAAAAGGAGATATGGGTGGTTTTTGTTAAGATAAGGTAAAAGTTAAAATAACATTTAATTGTGATACAATTTGAGTGGGTTTAATGGTTAAAAACATGTCTTTATATAGAAAAGAGATACTTGAAACATGTTGTATTATTAAAATTATATATTAAAATTAATTGTATTGAAAAGAGAGTGAAAAATGATATATATATTTTTTATTATAAAAATGTTTATTCATATATTTAAAATAAAGAAGTTGTCTATATTTACTAAATTTTTTAGATATTTTTATTATAGATTTTAGAATTGCATTTCAAATTATATATTAAAATTATTAAGGTGTAAATGATGTTTTTTTAGTAGTAAGAACTTTACTTATAGCAAAATAGAATTTGACATATTCTTTAAATAAAGATTCTAATAATCATTCAAATTGACTTCATAAACATATAAGCCAGAAAACAAAATAGAATTTGGCATCATCTTCAAATAGAGATTCTAATCATCATTCAAATAGACTTTATAGACATATAAGCCTAAAAAACAAAATAGAATTTGGCATCATCTTCAAATAGAGATTTTAATAATCATCAAATAGACTTTATAGATATATAAGCCAAACAAAATTAAAGCTACCAGTGTATGAAAATTTGGCATCATATTTTTTTAAACTACCAACGCATGAGTATTAGGTGAGAAAGTAGCATTTATACTGATCTATATGTAGGTTGTATGCATTGGTCCAATGTTTCCTAAATTGAAACAATGAAACCTAAAGATTAGACCTAAACTTATCGAAGACCAACATTTTAATGAAAAGACCAAAAAAACTTGAGAGAGTCTTGTGACCTAGCTATGCTTCCTTATCATCGAGAGAGTTGGGATGTTACAAGATGCCTTTTGCTGGACACAAGGGTTTCTAGTTTATTTATGAGTCATCGCGAGCATGTCCACAACTTGAGTATCCATGTCCTAAGGGTAGGCTATGAATTTCATCCAAGAGGGAGTCATACTTGTCATCCAAGTGTTGAAGGATGTCTAACACATGTTCAAAGAGTGGATTGACTTATTTTGGGCACTTGTCCATGCTATATGCTATCATTTCTATAGTATGCCTATATAGGCCCATTGCTTGATTATAACGAGTGTTTCCACTGCACGAGATGCTTATATCCACCATGGTTTTCTTCAACTAGTTGTCCACTAACTGGTCATGAGTGTTTCTCCTCTTCTGACAAAACTTGTCCTCAAGGACCTCCAATGGTTCCAAGGTAGTAGCCTTGTGTTTAAAGGGAACTTGTAAGGCCCTAGCTTTAGATGGTTTCGGGCACCTCTGCTGCATGATCACCTTTTTGGTCATTGACCTATGTGAATGGACATGGCAGAAGGTTGATGGCTAGAAGAGTCAATTTTGGGCATTGTAAGGCCTCTGCTTGTGGATGTAAGTAGGAACATTGCTAGGATGAGTGCAAAAGGTTGCCCGCAATACCCCGGTTTTGATTCCCTAGATTAAAAATGTTTGTTATTGATGAAAAGGTCGAAGTGTTTGAAAAATTGAAAATCATAGAAAGCCTAGGAACTGTAATACTTTGAACATTTTAATAATAAAATACATCACTGGCTGCAAAACAGACGAGGACAAGAGTTAGAGGGGACTGTGTTTCCAACATAGAATTGATGCATGTGTGCATAAGATGCATTGGCATGTTGAGAAAACCTGTCCACAACTGAGAATCCTTAGAGTGTTAACATTGAGATTTGTTGACTAGTAGCACCGGAGCCCTAGAAAGAGGTGGACAACTTAAGGAACTACGTGGAAATGAAGGGGGCTCATTTTATTTGGGTTGTACAGGATGAAGGGGAAGAGAGATGGTAAAATGAGATTGTTGCGTGGTTGAAAAACTATATGTAACGTCCCCCACTACCAACAAACCCGAAGTTCTGCTCTTTAACCTCATTGTAACGTACCTAGCCCCAAGCTGAGTCATGCCACACAAAATTTGTTCTTCTGGTACCCACTCTAGCTACGAAAGTAACTCATTGAAACAACTGCGTGCACAACCAACCTTATGTCATGCATGACAATTGTTTCCCATTCGCGCGTGCATGAAAGTTGTTTCCCAACACACGCAATGATTCAATCTTCGAGATGGAATATCGTTTCCATTACTACTAAATTTTGACTAACAATTAACATTTATTAACTACCATGCCCTGCATATGCAACAATTATGCAAAAATAACAATAACATGCACAACCATGCATAATTACACATCAACAAACATAGACATCATAGACATGAATACGATAAACAACATTTGAACACACATAAAAGAACACTTATATTTTTCTATAATTCACTAACTGTGTGAAGACCTCAGACGTTCCTCCCAGCCGCAGAATTTGTCGTACATACACTCTCAACAATAGGTCACCCCCAATATGGGGCTATGCCTCCACCAAGGCAAAGGATCCTAAGCCACCTAAGGTCTAACCCACAACATAAAACAACACAGGCTCAATCACACACTCCATTAACATTTCCTGGCTCACAACCTCTCATTCCCCACAACCTGTCCCACCCAAGGAAATGTACCCCCTTCTTTGCTCAACAGTCCTTCGGGATGTCCCACTTCCCTTATAGGGCTTCAACAACAAGCCGACCAGGAAGTATCAGAGCTTTGTAGCACTTCGAACACAAGGTTTCTCAAGGAGTTACATTACCCACTAGCCCACACATGAGGGAAACTATTCCCAACAACTCTCTCACCTAGAGAGAATGCTCCATAGGCCCGACGACCTGCTTCTTCAATCCCAAACCACCAAGGATTTACTGGGTAATAGTCAACTCCAACTTCTGTTTGCACTCTCCAGCCAAGGTATGAATGATGGATGCAAGGATGAGTGAAATATTGGAAGAATGATGAATGATGGAAATTATACTAAGTTACCCACATTATATTGCATGTTCCTATTTTGACACTTGTCACTCTAGGAAATGCCTTTGAATCCACTTGGTAATTTGTTCCTCTCCCTTAGGAACCTATGATAAAATTATAATATAAAGCTTATGACTTAAGAATAATATTATTCTATTCCTTGGGCTTAAGCCCCCATGACTTATCTCCTTTCCCTTAGCCCCCTTTTCCATCTTGTGGAGTCCTAGCTCCCCATACTCTTTCATTTGACTTGGTCTACAACAATGTTGTATTTTATTAATAAGACAAGTGTGATTACATATTACATTTGTTTAAGCTTGTTGGCCTAAATCACACAGAAACTCCGGCCTCAAAATGTATTTATATACAAAGGCACTTTGGCCCAAAACATCCTGGCTCACCAACCTATAAAACATATGTTCATTTACAATTGGGGTTCAGCCTGGGGTATTACACTATAATAGTTCGATAGCTGATTGGTTTCAAAAACTAAGAATTGGCCTAGGACATGTCCTTGTGGATTCATAGCCCTAGCTCGGGAGTGACCTTGGTTGAGAGCTAGAACAATAGAGTCTAATGTTGGGTGGAACGTTTGACATCTGCATCCAATTGGTATAACTTTATTTTAAAGATAAGTCTCTCTGCGTTTCTCTGTAAGTTATATTCCGTTGTGTATTTAATTTATCTTTGTGAGAAGTTTATGACATGCTTGCTGTTATTAATTGTTGTGCATGACCTGTAATGTTTTATTTTACGATCATGCATGTTTTTTTTGTTAATTGCATGTACATTATCGTGTTCTTTATTAATATACCGATCAAGCAATCAGGTATTATTGATATTATCCTCGGTGATTAGTGTTCTTTATTCATAAGAATGGTATCATAAATTTTGAAATCATCCAGGTAGTCAGGTATGTTACAAATTAATATCAGAGCCTGGCTTGCTGCACTTGGATTGCATGGGATGACTATAGGTTGGAATATTGTCTTATGCAGGGAAGCCAAGAAAGCGAGTGTTTGGGCGGCCAAACTGTTTCTTGGAGATCAGGAAAATTTTAGTCGAATTTGGAATATTTGTCATACAATAACGTTAGAGTGACGTGGTGTTTACGTGGGGATGACGTGGATTACACGTGGATGGTTGCATGGTGGGGTTCAATTGGCATGGACTCAACAAATTATAGAATTCTATACTTCGGTCCATGGGAAACCTAGTAGTCTTATATTTTTCAACCCATGGAGATCTGGACTATTCGATTTGAGAGATTAGGAGATCCCAACCATTGGATTTCTCGAAAGGTTGTTTTAGTCTTCGAAAAATCCTATTCGAAAATCCCGATGGCGCAAGCCTGATAGGACAAGGAACTTCCATAATGTCGCGAGTAACTAATGGTCGTCCATTGGAATTCGGGTTGCAAAGAAATCCATAGGCGCGACAAAATGCCATTTCGAAAGGAGGAACCTGCGGGCATGAGCCCACAACCCTTTCGATATTCATATTTCAGGATGAAAGGGTGAGAGTTATTGATCGAGCATCTTTGAGCTCAAAGTGAATATGGACCATTGGATCCAAGAGATTCCAACCGTTATATATTTTTGAAAGGAAGCTTTGGAAGAATCCATTCGGAAAGTCAAATGGTGACCTTATGTTTCCAAAGAGGATTATCTAACCTAGATAATTGGTGAGCACTTTCAGACCTGAAATGGATATAGGCCATTAGATTGAATAGATCTTGGCTGTCAGACCTATCAGAGACATGTAATCTGTAATGTCCCCTCCCAATTGATCATGACAGAGGATGACTTAATAGCCTATACGACTCCTGTAGGCTTTAGTCAGTAAGAACAAGGGAGTCAATGCTAGGGACCTAACCCATCACGTAGGTAGAATAATATATTTCCATGTAATAAAGGTCAATATTAATAAGGCCTAGCAATAAGGAAGAATAAGTCAAATGTAAGAAGACCTAATAGAAGCTTCTGCTTCTAGAAGGATCTTCCTCTAGATTGTTCTTTTGATATACATATTTAGTATAAATAGGAGTCAAGGGTATGATAAGTTTTGTCTTGGATATTATTGTAATAGAGCTCTGCTCTGTTGGAGGTTTCCCCCTCGAAGAGGCAAGTGGACATTTCTCTCAGTAATCAAAGTGTTATTTCTGGTGTTATTATGGTATTATCTTGGTATTATTGTGGTGTTGGCCTGGTTATATCATTGTTTATCTGCCATTTCTAGCTAATTATTTCTGTTTTGCATACTATTTTATATCTGGAATATTACAAGTGGTATCAGAACACCTTCCTCGACAGAAAATTGTAGGTTAATTTTTTTTCAGGGTAGAGATGTATTCCGACGTCATTACGTGCACAAACCCGTGGTCGAGGATTCATACATGCATGAAATACAAGTGGTACTTAAGCGCACATCTGTTGGCCACCCTTGTAACCCCTGTTGGTATCCCTTCGAGTGGTAGCACACCAGACAACACCTATATACAGATCGAAATAGATATCCTGAAGCCCTCCATAGATAAACCGATCGGATGCCTGACTAATATAGTTCCACCGAGAACAACACTCGAGAAGATACTCTATAGTACCTAGGTAGTCAGGTAGTACGACTAAGGGAACGGTCTAGCCTCTTGAGTTGGTGCCCTGAGATATTGGGTCGAGTACTACTATTGGATCCCGCACGTATATCAGAGAGCTATAGCATAGGGAAAACCCTTTTCTGTAGAACCCTTGAATACCTTAACCCTTGGGACGAAAAAAAAAACATAACATACGAGATCTATTTCTGCGTAACTGTGTCTCCTGCATTCGGATTGCGAAATTACTACACATTTCTTCTGTTAAGAATTGGGGCATTTCATCATTGCAATATTCTTCAAATTAGAGTATAACTCCATAAGAGTTAAAAAAAAATTATTTTGGATCCTATTGGCACCATTATTCAAGACCTATCCCATTGGATTTATCTCTTCACCCTTATTGCAGTCATACCTATCATTGTTCAATTTTTTTTTTCTCATGGACCCGACCCCCTTCCATCACCCTTATTTGGGCTTTACCCTATAGGATTCAACTCATCGCCCTGATCGTTGTGATACACTTCACCCATAACCCATTTTTTGTGTGGTCCCACCTGCCCCTTTTCGTGTTCCCTCTTCATTATGGCCCACACCCATAGCCAAGACTTGGAAGCTCGCTTCAATGCCTTACACTCTAATTTCACAAAAACCCAACAAGAAGTGAGACAACTCAGTGCCAATATTGCCACCGTTAATAAAAACATGCATTCCTCCATCAATGCCAAAATAGAGGACCTCAAACAAGACCTTGCTACCCAGCTTGAATCCATCACTACGATGATTTGCGCCAAGCTGCATATCCCTGCAGATCTTCCCTCATCCGACCCACCTTTGCAAACCGAAGGTGAAACTTCTTCTCATTCCTAGAATTTTCAGCCCCATCACTTTCAGCGTGACCTACGCCTTCCACGTGTGGATGTGACCAAATTTGATGGTTCGGATCCCACTGGCTGGGTAACTCAAATGGAACATTATTTCTCTTCGTATAGAATTATGGATGAGTTGGCCAAAATTCATTATGGTGTTCTCCATCTAGATCAAGAACATTGGAAATGGTGGCAATGGAGAAAAAATGCCTGCCAAGGGTATGTGTCTTGGACACAGTTTGTGGCAGAGCTTTATGAACTCTTTGAAACTAACACCAACCATTTGGGCCATTTGACCAAGTTGAAACAATCTGGCACAATGGAAGACTTTATAGCCACTTTTGAGAGATTTGCTTTTCATACAGAGGGCATGTCTGATGCTTTTTTCCGAGAATGTTTTATCAGTGGCCTCAAGGATGATATTTGTTCCCATGTCCTCATGGCTCAGCCTCAAAGTTGGGTGGACACTACTAAAAGAGCTAAGGAAACACAACAAGTTGTCTCTTCTCAACTTGGTAGAGAGGTAGTGGGGGGGCCCAGAGGGCCCATAGTGATAAAAATGGAGGCCATTCAATGTAAGGTGGAATAGGGCCACTATATTATTAAATAAGGCCCACTATGGTAGTTAGATATAATAAATAGGTAGTTAGATATAATAAATGTAAGAGGACTTCTTAGAAGGTTCTACTTCTAGAAGATTCCTCCTCTAGAATGTTCTTAGGTGATGGTAGCACTATATAAAGGGTTCAAGAAATGTAATGGGACATGAAGATAATTATTGTATTTGGAGCATTAGTTCAATAGGAGGATGCCCCCTCGAAGAGGCAAGTGAACATGACAGGATCCCTTCCATAATAAGATCCATTGTATGGTATTGCCCTACCTCAAGGGTTTGGTAATAATAAAGTGTGGTTTCTTCTATCTTTCTTTGTGGATCTATTGTGTATTCATTATTTGTGGTGATTATATTTGTAGATCTATTCAGGTTCTTAACAAGTGGTATCAGAGCACTTTCCTTAGCAGACATTGTGGGCAAATATTTTTTTTCTTTTTTCGAAGAAGAAAAAAGAGGGCCACGACATTCCAGAAAATTTCGGTATATTTCTGTGCAAAATTTGTAGAAACAGGTTGTATATCTGAGTTCTTCTCAGAAAAACACCAAATTTGAAAAAAAAAAATCGTCTGAAACAAAGTTTGGGAAGTCAAGGTATTGAAGTTTTAAAATCTGCAAATTTTCAGGGTTTTTTCTGCGGATGGCGGCACAATTTTTTTATTTTATTTCTGTAGCAGTTGGAGGCCGATTTTTCCCAAACAAATTAAAGATCTGAGTTCCTCTCACAATTTCACCCAATTTCAAAAAACAAATAAGCTGAAATGGAGTCCGGGAAGTGAAGTTATGAGCATTTTAAATTCAACAGTGTTTTAGGGTTTTTCCAGAAAAAGCCGCAATTTTCTGCCATAACTTATTGTTCTATTTTTTGGGTTTTTCCATGACGGCTGCGGGAATGAAGAGTTCATAAGGTTCTTAGATGGATATTTCCTTTCAAACCCTCAAATAAATTCTTGAAGAATTCAAATCACAATTTTATGACACATTGAATGACAAATTGAATGCCTTTGGAGATGGCCTCAATGATAGTTTTTGTAGTATTCAAGATTCATTGGATAGCATGCATAAGCAATTTCTTATGGCGGACATCCAGGATGAGTATAATCCAGAAATATATGCTTGGTATGATCTTGATGCCGATTGCGATGATTGGTATATGGATAGTTTTCATTTCTGGGATGACAACCACTTCCATATTTTATTTGATGACTCTATTGCACCTTCTGTAGAGAACATCAATGTCCCACATCAAGAGCTAGTTCTGATTACCAGAGTCCACCTGCATATTCTACAATGGTATTATTCCTTCCAGATTCAATGTTGACCCTTTTCCACTATGTGGCTGGATATTCTTATTTGGATCCACATGGTAGGTGTCAGTATTAGGAGCATCATTTTCAGTTGGTTATTGGGTGCCGATATCTTCCATGTGGAGTTCACATGAGCACTTGGAAATGGGACCTTGGTTTACAATGGCGGTTGGACTACTTCAACATGGTGGCTTCCATTTCTCAATGGGACCCTGGTTCTCTAG
>SNQJ01S0015292.1:27302-37842 GCA_010110895.2 Picea sitchensis | reverse complement strand
GGCTACACGATCCCAAAAGTTTGCATCTGATACAACAATTACAGGCCAATTCTCCAGTCTCCCCAAGGTACTCTTGGGTTAATGATGAGATTCGATACAAAGGTCATTTGTATTTAAGTAAACAGTCAAAAATTAAATCCACGGTACTCTTTGAGCTTCATGCTACACCCACCGCTGGGCACTCCGGATTTACCAAAACTTATGACCGGGTCAAACGTTATTTTTTATGGGATGGTATGAAATAGGACATTCACAATTTTGTGGCTGAATGCGATGTTTGTCAACGCAACAAGGGAGAAATATTCAAATCTCCTGGCACACTACAACTGCTTCCGGTTCCCTCTGCTGTTTGGCGGGATATCTCTATGGATGTTTTTGTAGGCTTACCTAAATCAGGCAATAAATCAGTCATCATGGTGGTAGCTGATCATCTTTCCAAGTATTCTCATTTCTATGCTCTTCAACACCCATTTACATCCTCCACTGTGGCTCAATTTTCATGGATAAGGTCTTTAAGCTTCATGGAATGCTTCATTCTATTGTTTCTAATCGTGACCCAACTTTCAACAATAATTTTTTGGCAAGAACTGTTCAAGCTACAAGGCACCCAATTGCATCTCAACACAACTTATGATCCCCAGATTGATGGTCAAATTGAATTTGTCAACAAGTGTTTGGAAACATATTTGAGGTGTTTTGCATCAGAAAGGAAAAATCAATGGGCTCAATGGTCACCACTAGCTGAATGGTGGTACAACACTTGTTACCATACAACTACTCGCATGAGTCTTTTTGAAGTGGTATATGGAAAAAATCCACCTTCAGTTATCTCATACTTGCCTGGTGTCTCGAAGGTTCAGGCGGTTGACCAAACACTTATAGTTCGAGAGGATATTCTCTGCACCCTCAAACAGAATTTGTTCATGGACCATAATCACATGAAGCAACAAGCAGATCAAGGTCACTCTGAACATCAATTTGCAGAAGGAAATCAAGTGTTTTTTCGAATGCAACCTTATAAGAAAAATTCCCTCAAGGTTGACCATTGTCAGAAACTAGCGCCCAAATTTTATGGTCCTTATATCGTTCTCAAGCATGTGGTTCAGGTGGCCTATCAGTTAGCTTTGCCTAGTCATTCTAAGCTCCATCCTACTTTTCATGTTTCCTGCTTAAAGAAGGTGATTGGAACTAAGTTCCAAACTCAAACCAACCTTCCTGAGTTGGATGAAGAAGGCTCCATTTGGCTACAACCACAAGTAGTTTTGGACCAGCGTGAGCGTCGTTTGCATCATCGAACCATCAAGGAAGTGTTAGTCCAGTGGAAATATACAACTCCAATAGATGCCACTTGGAAACCAACTATCATTCTGTAACAATTTCCTCATCTCAAGCCTTGAGGACAAGGCTGGTTTTAAGGGGGAGGACATGTTAGGGACCTAACCCCTCACGTAGGTAGAATAATATATTTCCATGTAATAAAGGTCAATATTAATAAGGCCTAGAAATAAGGAAGAATAAGTCAAATGTAAGAACACCTAATATAAACTTCCGCTTCTAGAAGGATCTCCCTCTAGATTTTTCTTTTGATAGACATATTTATTATAAATAGGAGTCGAGGGTATGGGAAGTTTTGTCTTGGATATTATTGTAATAGAGCTCTTCTTTGTTGGAGGTTTCCCCCTCAAAGAGGCACGTGAACATTGCTCTCAGTAATCAAAGTGACATGTCTGGTGTTATTATGGTATTATCTTGGTATTATTGTGGTGTTGTTCTGGTTATATCATTGTTTATCTACCATTTCTAGCTAATTATTTCTGTTCTGCATACTATTTTGTATCTAGAATATTACAGTCAAGGAGGTTTCTTTTGTGTCACTAGGTTAAAAGAATGAAAAATCCTAAAGTGACGTTAAATATATATATATATATATATATATATAAATGAAATTGGAGGGAAAATAATGTGAGTGTTTGATTTGGTCAAAAAAGGGGAAAGATCTAGAAGGCTCGAAGGATGGATAAGTAGAGGGGTAACCCTTCTCTTTGGCATTGTGATTTGATATCTTGTTGATGTGCTCTTTGAGCCAAGTTTTCGTTAGGGTTTGGAAAAACCCTTCCATTTCAGTTTAGTTTCAGTGGTGCAATATCCACCCTATCTAGACAAGGAGGAGGATCCATCCGTGATCATCACTTGAGTTCATTGTGGAGTTTGGATTCATCTTGGAGAGATTTTTAGAGGTTTATCAGCTTACGCATGGGATTTGTGACATTTTTTGGTGGAGGTCGATCATAGAGTTTGCAGGTGTTAGAAGGGTTTCAAAGAAATAGTGAAAGGAGTCACCCCCAGAGGTTGAGGATAGGGTGTCCCGCAAGGCTCTGCGTGTTTTCCAACCTTGTCCCACGAGGCCCTCTACAATTTGAGATTGCATACTCAAATTATGTGTGGACAACCATATTGCTGTAGTGAGTATTCAGAAGTAGGCCGAGACAACATCGCTGAGGTTTTACAGTCAGAATAACATACATCGCAACTTGAGGAGGTTTTGGAAACATCGTCAGGTTTCTTGATTTGTTCTATGTTAGTAGATATCGTAGCTGCTTGCAACCAATAGATCTATTGTGTTCAGGAAGGTTTATGTAGATATTGTTACAACCATTAGTGATCTTTGTAATATTGTGATTTGTCTTCTCAAACCATAATAATATGCCATGGTTATCTTCTCAATTATCTATGTAATAGATGCATGTGATATGTTTAACTATCTATGAGCCATGTGCAAACTGTTTGTAAGAAATTTCTAGCAGCTCTAATGCAAAGTGTTTGACGAAACTTACACTAAGAAAAGAAATACTTGGACCACAAACATATTATTTCTAGTTGGGTACATTATAGTGGTATCAAAGATGGTGATTCTTCCATGTTGTGATTGTATTGATGCCTAGGAAGAAAGGGCGTGGAGGACGTTTTCAAAATTCACCAGAAAGATAAGTAGAAGCAAACCAAACATAGTCATAACCAAAAGGGAACATGGATTATAACCCAAAGATCACAAGGGACCCCGTGCTCAGACTAATAAATCAGTTGAAAAAGGGCCCGAAGGAGGCCAACAAGAACTAGGTAGTAGATGCTGAGAGAAAATATGAGATGATTAGAACCCAACAGTAGACCCTGGTGGTACTCGTACAACTGGTAGGATAAGAAGGGAAAACATGACCAAATGACAGTCATGGAAGAGCTCATGTAGAGGGTAGAAATACCTACATTCCAACACAAAGTGCCCTACAGACAGGGAGTAGGAGGACACCTAGACCATTGTTACCCCCATTCCTTTTGGAACAACCTACATGAGCACAAGTCTATTCATATTTGGTTGATGATATCTCTAAATACCATAGAGAGTACCACTCACTAGCAGAGGAGATCCAGGAAAAAATGTCTTACAACGACTACTACAACCTCAAGATGAGGAACATACCCAGGGGAGGACCATACCATCAAAATTATGATATTATTTGCAATATAGGGAAGATGACAGTCCCATCCTTTGACGAATATTCCAAGAGAACAACCATGACATGGGTGCACAAATTGGATACTTATTTCCATCTTAACCCGATGAAAGAGGCAAAGGAAATCAATTTTCTACCCTAAACTTTGATGGGAAAGCTCATGAGTGGTGGTACCATGGGTTAGTAAAACTGGGGGATTCCAACATCACATCATATGAGGATTTACTTCATAGACTGGTGGATAGGTTCGATAGGAAGGATCTGAAGGTCCACTTTAGGGAGTTGATGCAATTAAAGAAGACAAGTGCACTAGAGGTATACATCACAAAATTCCAGAGGATGGCAGTAATGATGATTGTTACTTCTGAGTAGAGGTTGGTGATGTTATTCACGAAGGGTCTAGCTGAACCCTTGAGAGTTTGGGTTAAGGCCTTTAGGCCACCCACATTGTAGGATTCCATCATAAAGACTTGGGATATGGCAGATACATCCCCCAAGAAGACATTGGAGAAAACATTTATCCCATAGAAGGATCAAGTGTCAAAGCCTCCCCACAAGATATGGACAGGGAAGGACATGTTGGATGAGGAAAATTAGAGAGAACTAAGGAGGAATAAGCTTTGCTACATTTTCAAGGAGCCCTGGGAACTGGGTCATCGATGTATGGGAAAGGGTAAAGTCCATTATATTGAGGTAGTTTCCAATGAGGAGGAAGGCAATGATAATGAAGACATTGGATATGACAGTTGTGAGCGATCACACTTTGATGCTATAGAGTAGGAACCATTGCAGGATAGTGCCAAGGGAGTGACCATTTCCACACTTTAAGGAGTCCCTAAATACTACACCTTCAGGGTCAGAGGAATTGTACATGGGTAGAGGGTTACAACATTGATTGATGGTGGGGCCACCCACAACTTCTTGATTCTACACTTGTCACCATGAGACAAATCCCTATAGAGGACTTTGATGGATTCAATGTGGTAGTAGAATATGGGTACAAAATGGTGCGTACTCATATAATTAGGGGAATGGAAGTAACATTGGGAAACTATACATTTACCGATGAATTTTGTGTCGTAGATTTAGCATATACTCATGTGGTGCTAGGAGTTCAATGGTTGTACTCATTGAGAGATATCCTCATGAATTATCGAGATATGAGGATGGAGTTCTAGGACAAGGGAGGACAACGAGTCTTCCTAAGAAGTATGTTGATAGGTGCCCCCAGGATCGTGTCTAACCAATGCATGGAGGGCCTTTTTAGACACAGGGACATGGCCTGCACAATATAATGCTTGATCAACATGGAGAAGACATCACAAGATCGCCAACATTACCATGTATATATCCAAGCATTGCTTGGAAATCATGAAAGAGTGTTTGAACCATTGCCAGCAAGGAGACCATCTGCCATAGGATTTGAGCATGTCATTGAGCTAGAAGAGGTGTCGAAGCCCATGATCACCACACCCTACAAGCATTCAAAGAGGTTCAAGGAAGAAATAGAGAAGGTCGTAAAGGAGTTGTTGGAGATAGGACATATCAGGCCTAGTTATAGTCCCTTCACTTCTTCAGTTGTACTAGTGAAGAAGAAGGATGGCACTATGTGGATGTGCATAGACTACAGGGCATTGAACAAGAAGACCATCAGAAATCGATACCCAATACGTAAGATTTCATGGGGTAGTGTACTTCTCAAAGGTTGATCTGCGATCAGGATACCACCAGATTTGGTTCAGAGAGGAGGATATCCATAAAACAACATTCATGTGTCACTGTAGGCAATATGATTTTCTAGTCATGCCCTTCAGTTTGACTAATTCACCAACTACCTTTTAGTCGTGCATGAACCATATCTTCAACAAATAGTTGAGGAAATTATTACAAGTGTTCTTTGAAGATCTTCTGATCTACAATAGGAAGAGAGAGGAACATCTGAAGCATGTGGACAAGATTCTCACCATCATGGAGGAGCAGTATATTTGTTCCAAGGAGGAAAAGTGTGAGTTTGGGTTGACAAAGATCCTCTATTCAGGAACATAATTGGTGTTGAGAGAGTAAAGGTGCATCAGGAGAAGATCCAGACAATCTTAGATTTTCCCACCCCCATATCACTGATAGATCTATGAGGATTCTTTGGGATATGCATCTATTATAGGAACTTTGTGAAAGGATTTTCACAGTTGTCTATGCCATTGAAAAAACTCACCAAGAAGGGGGCGTTCTGATGGTCCGATGACACACAAGTAGTAATCGACAGAATGAAGAGGGTGATGAGCACTTGCCTAGTATTAGCACTCCCATATTTAATGCAACCCTTTTTCCTGGAGTGTGACGCATTTAGTGAGGGGATAAAAGCATTATTGACACAAAATTGACACCTGATAGATTTCAAGAGAAGAAATCTAAGAGAGTCAGAGAAGATCTATCCGATATACGATAAGAAGATGTTGTCCATCATGCATGCATTGGCAAAGTTTAGACAATACCTAGTAGGAGGACACTTTGTGGTTAGGATTGACCGCAACAACTTGAAATTTTTCTTCGAGTAGCGGGATCTGAACAAAAGGAAACATAAATGGGTGAGTAAGGTATAGGCATATGATATTTACATTGAGTATGTAAAGGGGAACTTGAAGAACATAGTTGCTGATGCCTTATCTAGGAGACTTGTAACCTTCTTCATGACATAGATCTCAATAGAATGGAAGTCCATTATTTTGGTGGAATAGTCCAAGAATACCTTTTCCTGTGATATTGTGGAGGGAATTATTCATGATGATAGGTACAGGGTAGTGGATGAAATCATCTACTACAAAGACAATCCATCTATCTTATCCCCGAGTCCAAACTCAAGAATAATATTTTGAGGGCAGTACATGATGCACCACTGGCAGGGAACCAGGGGTATTTGAAGACCTACAGGTAGCTAAGGGAGCGATTCTCTTGTAAGGGTCCCAAGGAGGATTTACTTCGTCATGTGAGAGAATACATGACTTGCCAATAGAATAATTAAGAGTTGACACACCCTGCGAGATTGCTTCAACCACTGTTGATTCCTGAGAAGAAGTGGGTTAACATTTCCATGGACTTCATTACATGGTTGCCAAAGATACAGGGAAAGGACTGTATCTACATGGTAGTGGACACATTAACTAAATATAAACACTTCTTTTCCATTCCTTCCTAGTACAACGCATCTCAAGTACCACATTTGTTCTTCAGAGAGGTGTTTAGACTAAATGGCATTCCAAGGAACATAGTCAATGACTAAGATAACATGTTTCTCAATGTGTTTTGGAAGGAGATGTTCACTTTATACAGGACAGAGTTGAAACCTAGTACTAGATACCACCCTCAGAAAAATGGGTAGATTGAGATAGTAAAAAAATGTATTGATGGGTACTTGAGGAACTATGTGTCAGGGAAGCAATGAGCATGGATAAAGTAGTTGCATCTTGGGGAGCATTGTTACAATACCACTCATCACATGTCCATCGAGATGAAACCATTCAGAGAATTATATGGTTATGATGCCCCATCCTTTGTGGATCTAGTGTTTGGGGAGAGAATAGCTCCCAAGGCCAAAGATTAGTTGCAGGAAAGCTAGGACATCTTGTAAATATTGAAGGAGAATTTGCAGGTCGCTTAGAATCAATAGAAGGTGTATGCAACTAGGAATAGGGTGGAACACAACTTTGAGGTTGGGGACCTAGTATTTCTTAGGTTGCATCCTTACAGACAGTTGTCGTTGAAGAAGAGTGGTGCAGAGAAGTTGAAGCCTCACTTTTATGGACCCTACAGAGTGATCAAGAGAGTTGGGGAGGTTTATCGACTTACATAGGGGATTTGTGGCATTTTACAGAGGAAGCCAATTGTAGAGTATACAGGTGGCATGAGGGTTTAGACGAAAGAGTGAAAGGATTCACCCCTCTGAGTTGAGAAAAAGGTGTCCTGTGAGGCCCCACGTTTTGTCCAACCTCGTCTTGTGAGGCCCTCTGCAATTTGAGATTGCAGACCAAAATTGGGTGCAGACGACTATATTACTGCAATGAGTATTCAAAAGTAGGTTGAGACAACATCAATGAGGTTTGAAAATCAGAATAACATACATCACAACTTGAGGAGTTTTTTTCATAATCCCCAATTTTCTTGATTTGTTCTTTGTTAATAAATATTGTAGCTTCTTGTAGCCAACAAATTTGTTGTGTTCAGGATGGTTTATGAAGTTGTTATTAAAACCATTAGTGATATTTGTGTTGTTTTGATTTGTGTTCTCAAACCATCATAATATTCCATGGTTATCTTCTCAATTATCTGTGTAATATATGCATGTGATATGTTTAACTATCTATGAGCCATATGCAAACTATTTGTAAGAAATTTCTTGTATCTCTAATGCAAAGTGTTTGAAAAAATTTACACTAACAAAAGCAATACTTGGACCACAAATATATTATTTCTAGTTGGGTACATTACATAATCATGGTAAATGTCATGTAGTTTGTGAACCCACAAATATCTGGACCGTTGGTCAACACGATTGTCACTAGTACATTTGGCTCCTTTTCCAATGTCATTCCGACGCCCTTCTGATGGACTCCCATCTGGATTTTGATAAACCCAATTTTAGCTATGAGTCTAACCGCTTTTGTTGCACTCTCGACGACACTAAAAATATGTCAAACATCTGATGTCACAAACCTCCATGTGGCAACTATGGAGAGATTTTACGAAATAGATGTTCATTGCAAAAAATTGTCGTAATTATGATTAGCATAGCACTGTTGATATTACAACACGCTGGTATACCATGTGGAATTTTTCAAGAAACATTCATTAGTCAATTCGTTGTAATTTTACCATCAGTGACAATCATTATAGTGACATAGACACACATAAGTATCGTCGTAAATACGACACAAACGCCATCAGATTTGAGACTTTATGGCCAAAAACCTATGTCGATGTGGCGATGCTCTAGAGAGTACAGTCCTTCAATGATCCTATTATAACGCCCCTGTTTCCCAAAGTTTCTAAATATAATTACATTATTGCTAAAAAACTATGGACAAGTCTGTTATGTGTGGATTTTGGAAAATGACAAACCTTTGTTAAGAAGGTAACGAAAACGTTTTCTGTTATTAAATAAAATGGAAATTGTTGAACAATTGCTGAAGGTGTTGCCAATGCATATTATGATGCCATGAGAGAGGATGGTGAGGGGAACCAATAATGGTTGAGATGACCCCTGCTAGACCAATACTCTGATGCATTTAACATGTCAAGACCCAGAACAATCCTCTATCCTAGAGAATTAAATTACCAGTCAAGATGGTAGTTGGGAAGTCTTCCTTAAGAGTCAATGAGGAGATAGGAAGAGTACCCCTTTTGGAAAATTCATGATCTGACCCATGAATTGGGAAATAGAACCACAAAATCTTGCTGTGGAAGGAAAGAAAATGAGGAAAATCATGGGTAGAGGACAAAGGATGCACACGAATGGGTATGGTGACCATTTCTAAAGAGGGAGAGCATGTGAGGATATCTATTTATGAAGATAACTAAGAGAACAAACAGTTCCGGGTACATGAACAATTGGGTGGTGTTTTCTAATCAAGATGATAAATGAAGCTGCAAATAATTTGAGTGATTGAGTGAAAAATCACAACATGGTCCCTTTCTTGGTGGATATAAAACTGGACTTCCAGGTTCCTGTGGGAGAAGGAGAGTAACCTTCGTCCCTTATTGTTTGCTGAGAAACAAGAAGACTTCCTCTCATGGAATCATACTTTGGCTAGGGGGTGGTCAACTGAGAAGATACCAAGTGTCGTTGTGCCTATGGTTGGGTGGAAATTGGTACACCCTTCAACAATTACAACTCTTTTCATCTCCTAGATAAGTATTTGTTTTCCAAATCTCTGCAATGTTAGGTTCATAAATGATATAGAATGTGTTTCAGAACAATGTAAATTCAACTCTCTATTAAAAATGGCCTAAGAAATTTAGGTGAAATTATGAGAATGTTTCAGCTGAATTTCATTTTGACTTACATCCTCACTTCTTGACTATTTGTGTTTTAAAAGAATATTTCTAGGTAAGAATGTTGATGCTAATTTAGTTTTACAACCCATCTTCTGCTCTAGTGAGGACAATTAAACAATTAGAACTTCTACAGAAAATCTAAAAGTAAAGGGGCTGATTTCTACATAAGAATGATTATGATCTTAAGTTTCTCCTGAAGCTTATATGCCAAAAAATTTAAAGGATATCATAATGGTGTTTGGGCCTTAGGAAAATAGTTCAAATTCTAACAAGGGGTAAAGTATTTTAAAAGGTAATATAAGGAAAGAGTGGAAAATACAAAACCCAATTTCCTAATGTGAAGTAAAATGAAATTTAGAATTAAAACATTGTGGATAATTAAATTTCATTTGGATTTGGTAAGAAACAAATCTTACCGAGAATTACACAGTGAATTAGTGTCCAAAGGGGAAATATTTGGACTTATAAATATTCCTTAAAAATAGCAGAAATATACATGTAAATAGGAGGTTATTAATCTTGGTAAAAACCATAGTTTTACCATGGAGGACTTCACCTCCAAGAAATGTATTATTATGGAAAAATAATTTAAACAAATAAATATATGTGTGTGTGTGTTTTGGGAAATTTTTAAGCAAATGGTAAAGACTAGTAAACTCTGGTAAAATTCCCAAGTTACCATTTAAATGCTCTAATATTTGAATAATAAGGATTGTAAACTATTACATTTACAATCTAAAAATTTATTGGTGGTGCACGAGTAATGGAAATTTTAAATCCTTACCTCTGTGCAAAAGTTTTAACTATGCTCAAATTTTTCCTATTTATAGAGTTCATACTTTGCACAAGCCTGAAGGAATTTTATTATTAGGGTATGTTTACTTATCGACGATCAAATACTTGGAATTGTATAAATCCTCTTATTTTCTTAATGCAAAAATATGTTTATAAATATATATTATTATTAAAAATTCCATTTCGTC
>SNQJ01S0015291.1:236389-252232 GCA_010110895.2 Picea sitchensis | reverse complement strand
CTCAGGATCAATAGACTCTAATATGTGGTTCCAGAACTCTAGATGCTCAAAATGGAGTCTTTCATTCTATTTTCTTCAAAATTGTAAAACATTTGCAGGTATTATGCCCGCATGTTTTCCTCATTATCCCATGTAGCATCTTCAGGATCGTATTAGGTCAATTGAACCTTTACCATCCCTATGAATTTTCTCTTGAGAACTTTGAATTTATGGTCTAGGATGCATAATAATTACACCTAGAAATCCCCTTCATGCTCCACCTGGATCACATTCCAATCAATTATGTGGTTAGGATCAGGTACATACTTCTTTAATAATGAAACACAAAATATATTATACACTCTCATGGATGCATGTAATGATAACATGTATGCAAATGGCCCTATCTTTTCTAATATTTCAAAAGGTACAAAATATCTCACTGCCAACTTCGGAAAACTTTCTAATCTTAGAAAACTTATCTTTTCGTTCACTTTCAAAAACACATGTTCACCCACTTTAAAAATATTTGAAAACTCTATTCTTCTCTGCATAAATTTTATTCCTATCGTGGGCATCCTTTAAAGTATTCTATATCCTTGTCATCTTATCTTCCATTTCCTTCAAAAAATATGGCCCAACAACTGCTCTATCTGCTAGATTATCCCAACTCACCGGAGTGTTACATTTTCTTCCATACATTGATTCAAATGGACTCATTTTAAATGAGGCCTACTACCCATGGTTGTAGGAAAATTCAACTAAATGAATATAATATTCCCACTTTGATGGTTGATCCATCACATACATTCTAAGAATGTCCTCAATTATCTTTTTAGTCCTCTCTATTTTCCCATATGACTCTAGATGATACGTTGTGATAAGATTTAAGCTTGTCCCAAAGCCTTTAAACAAACCTTTCCAAAAATTTGAAGTAAACTTTGGATCTCTATTTGAAACTATTGTCTTAGGAACTCCATGTAATCTAACAACTTCCTTTATTAAAATATATGCAATATTTACTTCCTTATGTGTGGTCTTCATTGGAATAAAATGTGTTGCTTTAGTTAATTTATCCACCACCACCATGATGGAATCATGTTGCTTCATTGTTCTGGGCAACTTTGTGATAAAATCAATCGTAACAACCTCCCATTTCCATTATGGAATGGGAAATGGATACAATAACCTGGTTGGATGTGTTAAGCCCTAATATTGGCTCATTGCCCCTTAATTGGGGCATATTATATTAGTAATGTTATTTTAGTTATGTCGGCTTTAGGCCATTAGTTGTAATTATACCACCTAGTCTCCTATATATACCAAGGAGACATTTTCATTTTGAATCATCTTGTACTTGAACATTTAAGTGGGGTAAAAGGAGGTTGCCCCCTCGAAGAGGCTTATTATCTGAAATTATCTCTTTTCCAAGACCTTGAGTACTTTTCGAGGTTTTATATATTGATGTTTGGTTCTTAACATATGCTCGGAGAGCTCAAGGTCTTAGGGTTTAGTTGCTACATCGAGACACCTTGGCATTTTGGCTATAACTTTTTTCTACAATGTTTCTGAAGGAACATATTGGAGGATATTTATTGTGGAGCGAGATACGTTCGGATTTCAAATTGACTCATTGAGGCCTTATACTTTTGGATATGCAACCTGTACAAGATAGGGTTGCGGAATCATCCTGAATTGAGTCATTGTAGAATTTTTTTTTTTTTTTTTTTTTTTTTGTTATGTTTCAGACCCTAAACTCTATGGAATATTTATAGAAATTAGTAAGATATATGTGATAAAAAAAATTATCTTCTAGGTCACTTAAATTTGTGCTTATACACCTGTAGTAGCAAGATGAGGGTATCTGGGAGCTAGTCCCTGACTATTGACTAGTCTCAAAGAGGAAATGTTCAGTGCAAAACAATCCTTAACCTCTTCCCTAGGAGGTATCCAAATTATTATTGGAATTTGGTTTCATTTGGATCGTGAATATTCATGAGTATTTATGGTGTGAGTTTCAAATTTTATATCAATTATTTTGTGCCACAGGGCGCACCTGCCACAAGAGTGAGCTCTCTGGAAGCCAAAATTGGCAAGTTGTGGGAAGTTACAGTAAATTCCACACATCAATTTGAGATCAGACTATGGCATTCTGAGAAGAAATATCGAGGAGAAATACATGAAGCCTAAAAGTTCCTTGAAGACTAGAAACTTGGGAGATACAATAGAAGAAATATTGTCTAGTAGAACCACCTCAAAATCAAAGGTTCAAAAGTGACACTTGGATAACATACTAAAAAGGGAACCTACACCAAATAAGCCTCCTTGAGAAAAGGAAATCCTACTTGGACTCTTGATGAAGGTGAAGAAATGCATTAGGAAGGGACATAAATGAACTTCTAAATAAGATGCTTCAATGGAGCTGATTGGATACTAAGATGGATTCCAATGGAAGCTAAGTTGGATACTAAGATGTAGTTAATGGGAAGCTAAGTTGGATACTAAGATAGATGATGGTTTAAAAATGGGAGATCATGGAAGTATTGAAAATTTAAAGTATGAGAGACACACGAAAAGTGAAAATACATCCCTTGAAATTCATGATGAAGACACAAGGAGAGGTGAATCAAATTGGAGAAACTCCAACTTTGGTTTGAAGACCAACCACGTTCCTAAGATTGATATGAGAATAGGTTTGATGTAGGGACCCAATCACATGGATGCACTTGGTCTGTTCTTTGATCTCCATAGTAATACAACCCATACCACAAAGATGCAATTGCTTCTTTATATTTAGAACCTAATCAATTTCTATAGTATCGATGGCTTTGTTCTAGCAAATCACTCATCACTTATATGGACAATTTTCCGGAAGAAATGATAGCACTATGAGGATACAAGGTACCTTCTTTAGCTAATTGGTAAATCTCAAGAAAAAGGGTTGATTTGGAAGCACGACTGAGAACTTCCAAAGATTGAATATAAAGGTATGATATTCGGATAGGTATGATTGATGTATTCATAGGAACTTTAAAGGATAACATTCAACACTTGAGGTTAGCCTTTGGGAACCCAAATCATTGGAGAATGCATTTAAGGTGTAAAATGTTGTTGAAAGTAAAAATATGGCTGGCACTAGAAGGGACCAATCCTAACATCTATAGAGAACAATGCTCCTTCTTCTAAAACACCTCAGCAAAGGTTGACACACCTCAACTCATGGTGGAGGAAAAGAAAACAAGGAAACATGGCTTTAGGTGGCATCAAGAATGCTGTTGTTAGGGACATAGGAGTGTGAATTTGAGAAGAAATTATTCTACATAGATTGTGAAGAGGGAAGAAGAAAAGAACAAGAACCATCTCAAGATGAAAATGTAGAAGGCAATTTCAATCCAAAGGGTTGATTCCACTATGTGTGTAATGCATTATAGATTAGCACTCCTCAAGCGCTAAAGATGAAGGATACATCAAAAGAAAAGGTAATAGTCCTAGTTGATTACATGGGTACTCATAATTTCACCTTCTACTATAAATTAGCCAAAGATGTCAATTGCTTTGTATATCGAGCGCCAGGAGTTTCAGAAATGTGATTGCATATGGAGGAACTATCAATTGCTCAGGGGAGAAATAAAAAGATAAATCTTACTATGGGGGATATGTAATAAATAGTCCAATGAATGCTATACACATGGGTGGTGGGATGTTGTTGTATTATGGTTCCAATGGTTACAATAATTGGGAGCAATGGATTTTAGTTTTTCAAGAACTTTTCATGAAATTTTCATTTCAAAGGGAAAGAATTGGTTAAAAGAATTTATCTTGCGGTGTTAAGCTCTAATGACATGACAAAAATTATTGAAAAGGGGCATCAAAGTTATTGTACAACTATGCTCACTAGATGTTCTGAAACATCTAATATATATGTTCCTCAAGATCTCGAAAAGGATCATTGATAAGCATTCAAAGTATTTGAGATATTCCCAAAGGTCTTCCACCCTTTTTCAATCATGATCATGAAATTCACTACTTCTAAGTGTTCCTCTAACATCAGACCATACCAAATACCCTTACACCCAGAGAGTGAGTGTGACATGGTTGAAGGAAATGTTGGAGGCTGGCATTAGTAGACCTAACCAAAGTTCTTACTTTGCACCGATTAGTAATGGTATTCAAGAAAGATAGCTCATGTGAATTGTATGTGTCCATATTATAGAGAGCTCAACAAGATCACTAATGCAAGATAAGTTTCCCATTACCTTCATTGATGAATTTTAAGATGAACTACATGGAGCAATCTATTTCACAAAATTGGATCTTGGATTCGGGGTATCATCAGGATCTGTGGAAGAAGATATCCCAAAACAACATTGAACTCATGAAATTCATTATGAATTTTTAGTGGGGCCATTTGGACTAACCAATGCAAAATCCACCTTCACATTCAAAGGGTTGATAGATTCCACATTTCAAGAAGCCCTTCCTCCGAAAATTGTGTTAGTATTTTTTGATGATATACTAATCTATAGAAGTCTTGGGAGGATCATGGCAACGACATGTTGACGAGGTGCTACAACTACTAAAGGAGCAACAACTATATACCAAACCATCAAATGTTTCTTTTGAGTAAAGGAGGTGAAATTATTTGGGTCATATTGTATCATGAAGGTGTCAGGTAGACCCTAACAAGATTAAGGCCATGTGATGGTGAATGATTAAAACATTAAAGAATCTTAGAGGATTTTTGGGTTTGATAGGTTACCATCGCAAGTTTGTTCAGAACTACGGAAGAATAGAAACACCTTTAACATACCTAACTAAGAAGGATGCATTTCATGGACTCTAGAGGCAACTAAGGCTTTTGAACAACTTAAAGAGGTGATGGGTAAAACTCCTATATTGACCACTCTAGAATTCACAAAACCTTTATTATGGAATGTGATGCACCGAGAAATGGAATTCTTGTTGTCCTAATGCAAGAAGGGAGAGGAGCCCCTAAAAGCTTTGAAGAGTCACGACCACTCCAAAGGGAAGGGACACACAAACCATTTTATGAGAATAAATTATGTATTACTACATGCATTGGACGATAGTCTACCTAATAGGTAGGCACTTCCAAGGGTCAAAACATATCATGATAGTCTTAAATACTTCTTGGAACAAAGGCTGTTTTGAAGAACAACAAAAATGGGTAGCAAGATATTTTGGTTATGATTTTGAAATCATCTATAAAAGGGGAAGAGAAAAAATGTTGTGGCGGTCTGCACTCTCAAAAGATGTAGATATATTTAGAGGGCCTTTCTTTGTGCTATCTCAATCCTCCAACCTGATTGGATAATTTAAACAGGGATGATGAATGGAAGAATGATGAAAAGTGTGGACTCTAACTCTCAAAGGTTGCGATGGATTCCAGTGCATGGAATCGTTTACATGAAATGATTCACTATGGTACAAAATGCAACATATTTATCTAAGAATTCCCAACTCAAACAAAAAGTTACTATTGGAGTTACACACACCTCTCTAGTAGGAGGTGAGTGAGATTTTTGAAAACCTACCCTTAGAGTCAAGAAGGAATTTTTGGGATGGACTTAAAAGCTGGCCCGATGTTCAAGGGTTTGTGGGAGAATGTTTGGTTTTCAAACAAAAATAAGGTGGAAACAATTGACCCAGGGTCTTTACAACCATTATCCATCCCGTCCGTTGGGAGGGAGGTTCCATGGATTTCATCTGAGGAGTTACTAAAGTTTGAAGAAAAGAGTGGCATCATGGTGATTGTTGATGATAGGCTGACCAAATGCAGCACTTTTGTGCACTCTCTCATCCCTTCAAAGAAACTAGTATGGATTTACCACCGCATTCATGGAAGTGATTGAGCTACATGCTTGTAAGATTATTGTAAGTGACAAAGATCCCATCTTCAACTGGACATTTTGGTGAAATTATTTTCTTGTTCATTACTCAATTGGCTCATAGCTCATCCTATCATCCTCAATCGATGGACAAACCGAGATAGTGAAAAAAAAAATTGGAAAGGATACAACCGTTGCTTTGTCTTTGATAAAAAAACACAATGGGTTCAAATGGTTACCCATGGCGAGAATGGTGGGTATATATACTTCCTTCATGCACCTTTAAAATGACACCATTTATGGAACTTACTGGATACCACCCTCCTTCCATTACTTCTTCTCTAAAATAAAAATATAAAGGTTCAAGCGGTGGAAGATCACATGAGAATCAACAACAAGTTCTGAAATCTTAAGGACAACCTAACCATGGCACAAAATTGCATGAAACAAAAGCATATCAACATCGTAGTGAGAGTTTGAAGTAGGAGATTAGGTTATTTTAAGACTACAACCATACAAGCAGATGTCCCTCAAAGAAGCCAAGAAGGATAATAGGGTATCACCAAAAGTACCTATGGCCCTTGTAAGGTGTTTACCGAATATTGGTACCATGGCATACAAATTTGAGTTGCACATCTTTGCCAGTACACCCAATTTTCCATGTTTCATGCTTAAACAAGTTATAAGCGACAAGATCGGTTCAAATTATATTGACATAACTTGTGAGGAAGGAAAAATCATATTAGACTTGAAGCCATCCTTGACACAAGAATTAGCCGGTGAGGAGATAGATCCATTTCATAGTATCTTTTTAAATGGAGGAAACTACCGGTGAAGATTCCACCAGAATGAGTCTTTTATGAAGCATCGAGGAGTTACTCAAGCGTTGGAACAACACTTGTCTCAAGGGAGAGGCATGTTAAGCCCTAATGTGGCTCATTACCCCTTAGTGGGGCATACAATATATGGTAGTAATGTTATTATTTTATTTATAATAAAGTTAGGCCATTAGTTGTAATTATACCTCTAGTCTCTTATATATACCAATGAGACATTTTCATTTTAATGAATCATCTTGTACTTAACGAACATTTAATTGGGGTAAAGGAGGTTGCCCCTGAGAGAGGCATTATCTGAAATTATCTCTTTTTTCAAGACATTGAGTACTTTTTCTTAGGATTTTCTATGATATATTGATATTTGGGTCTTAACAAGATGCCTGTTCTCAGTCTTCACTTTGGAACTCTAGACATATAGCTATGTGAGAATTAGCCACTTCTTTCTTCATTCTTTCGACCAAAAGGTATTGGCCTCTGCGCTTCTGGTGTCTTGCGATGTCATGGGTGTCCAACATACGACACATTATGCATTTCCTTGATATTCTTGTTCAACTCCATAGAATTTGGTACATACACCTTTCCTTTGTACATGATAATCCATCTTCCTTCAGCTCACAACAATTAAATTTCTGCTGAAAATTTCCTTTGTTGTAATGTTTCTTTTATTTTTCACATATTGTTGATCTGAATTTTACTCATAATTTGATCTTTCATATTTGTCCTATACATGATGATGGATGCCACTTGCATCCTATACATGATGATGGATGCCACTTGCACTTCATGATCTCTCATGCTGAGTGCATCATCCACTTGATTTCCTTTTCCTTTTATATGCTTAATTTCGAATTCATATTCACTCATAAATTCCAACCATCTAGTTTGTTTAGAATTTAGTATTGCTTGTCCAAACAAATGTTTCAGACCATAGTGGTGTGTTCTTAGCTTGAATTTCTTACCCATAAGGTAATGCCTCCACATTTTTAATGCATGCACAATAATTTCTAACTCTAGATCATGTGTGGCATAATTTTTGTCATGCTATTTTAGTTTTGTATACTCATAACATACCACATGATCCTTTTGACTAAGAACTCCACCAAGCCCTTCTTTGCATGCATCAATGCACAAAACAAAATATTTATTTGGTTATGCAATCTTCAATATTGGCACACTTGTTAATATGTCTTTCAGTTGTTGGAAGCTCTCTTCACACTTGAAAGTCCATTCAAATTTAACTTCTTTTGCAAAAAAGTGATTGGGCTTGCAATATTTGAAAAACCTTTTATGAACCTTTAGTAATAACCAGAAAGAGACTTGAATGATCTGAATTCCATAACATTCCTGGGTGTTTTCCATCCTCTAATGGCCTCTATTTTTTCAGAATCAACTTCTATCCCTTTCGTTGGAATTATATGCCCCAAGTAGTGAATCTTCTTTTGGTAAAAGATGCACTTAATTAGCTTAGCATATAACTTTTTCTCTCTTATAACTTGCAACACCATTCTTAAATGTTGTTCATGATCCTCTTTTAATTTAGATTATATGAGTATATCATCTAGGAACACAATCACACAATTTTCCAAGTACTCCCTGAACACTCCATTCATCAAACACATAAAAAAATATCAAAATCCCTCAAAAATAGATGGTCTTCAATGCTTTCCACTTTTTCTTTGGTTTCCTCCTCCACATGGGCTAAAAAAATCTGACATCATTTTGTGAATCTCTTCTTCAAATGCATAGATGAAATATCTCTAACAACTACAACTCTTGGAATGCCTTGAATCTTTCCTTGATACCCTTCCTCATCAAGACATGTGATTGTCTTGTTGTAACAATCTAGGACAACATGATGTTTTTCCAACCAATCCATGCCAATTAGACAATCATATGAACCCAATGGTATGATGTTTACATCCACCATTGTGTTTATTCCATTCATGTCTATCAGACAATCTTTAACCAACTCATTGATTTTCCTCTTAGCCCCCGTGGCTAACCTATCTAACCAAGATTTCTTATGCTTACTTCTTTGCAAGTGAAATATTTCAACAATTTTATCATTTATGTAACTATGGTTATCTCCAGAATCAATTAAAATTGATATGGGCTCATTATTGATCTTACCTTCCACTTCAATCATGGGAGATTGATATTTCACTTTCTTGTTATCCAAGGATACATAAAATCATTGGTATGTTTCTTCTCATGTCTTCCACTGTTTCAACCTCTTGAATTTTATGGACAATCCTCATTCTTTCTCCTTTGTAAGGGAAATCCCTATATAGTATATTTCCCTCACATCCCCAACATTGCACCAACTACTTCCTTGGAAATTTTCCAAATGAATATGCAGTCTTGTGTTCATTTTGGGAAATTTGATCTTGTTGATTTTCTTGCGAATTATTCCTGAAAAATGGTGCCTTAAAACCTTTCTACCTTTCATCTGTTTTACCCTTCCTCTTGTCATTCCAAGATTTTTGGAAAACTAGTCTTCCTTTTCTTTTCTCATACAGATGCCTTGCTCTCCTTATGGTTTCCTCCAAGGTTTTTGGGTTATGATATTGAATCTTATCACTGTATAAAGAGGGTAACCCACTCAAAAAACTTTTGATTTTTATCTTCTCATCCTTGATGAACTCAACATACTTTAACAATTCAAATAACCGCTTCTCATATTCCTCCATTGTTATGGTTCCTAACTTGAGTTCAAAGAACTCTTTCATCTTTATTTCATAGTAATTCTCATAAAAATATTTCACCTAGAAATATCCCTTGAACTACCTCCATGAGATTATTTTCACATCAAGTTTCTTGGATTTATTAAGTTCATCCCACCACATGGTTTCCTCCCCTTTCAAGTGGTAGGTGGAAATTCTATCTTCTACATGGGATGGGTAATCATATAGTTGGAAATATTTCTTCATTTCCAATGGCCAGGCCTCAACATATTCTCCTTTATTGTGCTCACCATTGAAATTTGGTGGCTTAATATTCTTGATTTCACCCTACAATGTCTGCCTCATGTCTTCTCCTTTTCCTCCAAACATGAGACACACTTGAGCTTCTCCTTGGAACTAAATTTACATGAGTTCTTCTGGTGGAATTCCTTGGAGAATGATGACATCCACTAATGCTTCTTGACTTCCTATCATTCCAATTATCATCTCTTTTGATATTGGATCTTGATGATTATACTTTTATAGAACTATATGTTTTCCTGGTGCCAGAGTCCTTGTTAACTTGCTTATGTAGCATATTTAGTATTTTAAGTATCTCTTCTTGAGCCGTCATGATCCTCTCATTATCGACCCTATATCTCTATACTTCTTTTTGTAGGCTTCTCATAGTTACAGGATCCTTCATATCTCTTATCCCATTAGAATCGATCTCAACATTACCCATGTTGGTATGCAGACCTCTAATTTATTCTTCATGGTTGTAAAACCATTGAGCACTGTCCATGTCTCTAGTTTTCATGTAGGAACTAAAGTCTTCTTTTTTGTATCTCTAATTTTGCAAGAATGTGCATGCAATAATTTGTTGTTAGAATTAAACATATTGCAAAATATTTATCAATTAGATTATAGGTCATTGTTCATTTTAAATTATCAATAATATTAATGCACTACTCCCAAGTAGGATTCCTTAAATGCATTCATTTTTTAAATAACTTTCCAATGGCTATCCTCATGCCTTAATCTAAGTTTTGAGCAAAAAGTTATAATATTACAAGTTGCAATTTCCACTCTTTTGTTGCGACAAAATTGAATTTTATCACTTTTGAAGAAAATATAATGCCCAAATCAAAATTATGGGCTGACATATCTCTTCTACTCCTCAAGTTTTTTCCAACAACTATTCATTTTCTCCAATCTGAGCTCCAAGCTAAAAGTTATGGTGGAAAAATAGTGAAGGAATATTCATTAGCACGTGCAACATAGTAGTAATGCTCAAAAACCGTTTGATCATTTCTTGATTAAATATCCATCATTGATATGTCTTAATGGATTTACCGTGGATCTAAGTCATATCTCTTCTTCATTTTGTGCTTTCACATTCTCCAATTTGTACCCTCTAGTTCTGTCACACTCACTTTGCACTTATACTTAGATTCTTTTCCATTATTTTCTTTGAAGGTCTATGATACATCATGAGTCGTCATATCCCTCACTCTGTAGCCATCTGATATGTGACACATGGTGACCTCCTTTCCACACGATCGATTCTCCATACTTATTCATTTTCACAGATCTCATTGTGGGTAGTGGATCTGCAAAACTTTCTCGACTCTTATATCTATGACCCTGTCTGACCGATCCACTATTGGTACTTAGATGATTTTCAAGATTTTTTCGCAGGTCCCCGAGTCTACATGTATACCTCACTTCTTCACATAACCTTGATTCTCCACCGTTTTCACCACCTCCGTGACATCTTGGGACTTAACTGATTTCCCACTTCTTATTATGGTTTCGTGGGACTAGCAGTTGTCCTGCCACATGGCTCCACATCACCTGCCAATTGTTATCCCATCCAACATGTACCTTCCACCATGGAAGTAAACATCTTTCTTCTACCACATTAGCTAACATGTGGCCTCCACATCATGCCGACGTCATCATATGGAAAAATACCCAAATTTTTCTTATTTTCCTTATTTTCAAAATGAGGCTCAATTTTACAATTATATCTATGGCCACCATTAGAACTTGTAATTAATCTCAATACAACCAAATTGGGTCTATACATACCAATTCGACCCTCCCCCCTCTTCAAATTCTCCTCTTGCACATTGAATTCGTCTATAATTAATATGTAAAATTGGGGATCTTGCCCAATTTTGCATCAATTTTTTCATGGGTGCCATGGCTGCTCTGTAACTTCAAATTTCATCCATCTTCATGCCCAAATATGATCAATTAGAGACTAAATTTTCTTATACTTCATTTATGGGCTCTATTTTTCACATTACACATGAAATTTCTCTCAATTTTACTACAGTAATTTAATAAAACAAGTTGTAGACATACTTGAGAAATTAATTCTCTGTGAATTTCCTCTTCAACATTCTGCTAACTCAGCCCATCCAGTCTCAATGTTGAAAGCTAGGCTCTGATACCACTTTTTAATGTTCCCCTAGCCCAACCAAGGGACATTACGGTGCAAAATGCACATAAAAACGAAATTTATGCTAAATAAAGTAATTTTTTTACTGTTAGTCAATTTCCTGTAGCTTATAGATACAAATTTAAAATAGGTTTAGCTATTGTCTATAACCATAAAATAGATGAATCTAAAGAACACCAAATTAACATCAATGCAACTTAATAATTCACAAAGAAACATATAAATCATTCTAAAATAAACAGAGTTCATACATAGTAATAACACATGTAAATAACACAACAACAAGATATGGCACTTATCTTTTGAATCTATTGTGTAACCAAATACTTGGGATGCACATTCCACTCAACCATACACTGACTATTCCAATTATCAACATCCAGTCACCCCCAAGTTGAGGCTAGTAATGCACAAAAGAGGGTGGTCTCTCACAATCTACTCACAACTCATAAAACTCATAACCCAACTGATATTCTTCTACAACTATCTCGATTTTTCTACCAACTCTCTTCCTCTCGACCTGCCCAACCTAAGGAATGCACCATTCATTTATTAGGGATAAACTAAGGGATATGCCATTTGTTTATCATGATTAACTAAAGGAATGTGCCATTCGATTATCAAGGTCTCTCTGACATAGGTAGTCAAGAATATCTTACCTGGGAACTCAAGGGAACTTTCTACTAGGAAAACTACCAGCAAACCAACAACAAACACTTGTTGTTACAGTGCAACTCACTTTGTAGTTCACTCTTCAGAACTAAAAACCTGGATCTTCAATATTCATCTCCAAAATTCTCCAAATACCTTATAACTTTATCTATAATTTGACCTCCATGGTTGCACCAACTTCAATATCTCTATCTTTCTCTCTCCATTTCCTCATGCACAAAAACTTCCTCCCTAATAATTGTTGTCCACCCCATATGAATTCTCCCCCTTTGGCTTGTCTTTATTGACTCACACTCTTCCTACCTTCTTACATGTATTAAATGATTGGATTTTGGAACACTCAATCATAAATTGGAAGGTTCTTATACAAATGACAATTTTAGGAAAATGGGTTGAAATAATATACATGGGTATTTCCCCCTTGGATCTCTCTTGGCCATTATCCTAGACACTTCCCCCTCTTGTGGATTAATTCATCCCCCATCTCTTTTTCATGCCTGCTTAGCAGTTGGTATCAGATATTATTATTAAAACATAGAGATACAATTCGCATATTAAATCGCTTGGTCGTAGCCACATATTATATCCACATAAGAATTAGATAAACCAGGGATTCACTATTACATATAGGCTAAAAAATCGACAAACTATTACGACGATTGTGATAAAATCAATTTTTTTGTCAAAAAAAATAAAAATAAAAACGAAATTTTACTATTTTTTTTAAATTAGTCCCGATAACGTCGGATTTTCGACATGTTCTAAGGTCTTCAGAAGTACGACTCCCAGTTCTGAGACTTTAATATAGCCATTTGTAGGTCAACATAAAGGCCATTGACTTCAAAATGGTCAACCTTAATTTAAGGTTATAGTCATCGAAATTCTGACGATGACGAATCTATAAATTAGTTAATTCGAACTGAATTTCGACTAATTTGTTATAGTTGTGACATCTTTTATGTGTTATATCTCTACTAATATTCATTTTTATGTGAAGGTTTGCTTGTTGATTAAGAGATCGAATTGATCTTTGATCTACAGAGCTTAGTTTTGTGATCATTGTTCAAGGCGTGGAAGAGGATTTTAGACTTTGAAGGTTAGTTAAATATTTTTTTTCTTTTGTCTCCTTTAATATTTTATAACCTTATACATTTATGTAGATTTTATGTTGTCTGTGAACATGCTAATTTTTCCATGCTTTTATGTGACTTGATCTCTTGCCCTAGTTCTATTATTTCATTTGATTATATTTGGTTATGGTGAAGCTTTGAATCTTATGTGGTAAAATATATTGTATGGTTTGGTCTATTGCATTTCAAGAATCAAATAGATTTAGCACATCATCACTGAACTTTATAACATAATTGTCTCAATATTTTGGTTGTGGTGAAGAATGTGGAGATATTATGGACAAGGTGATAAGAGATGTTATTGTCCTTGCGCTAAATGCGGGAGCACAAAAGTCAGAAGAATTTTGATACAAACAACTGTAAGACATTGCAAAACCCATGGGCATGTTGAAGGTGGACCGAATGAATATCATCCCTTGGTAAACTATATATTCATTATTATATCTTTATATTGATTATATTTATAAATTTTTATATTGTTTAAATATTTCTTATGCAGTACACTAATTTTGCATGACTGTTTGTAATTATAAAGTCAGGCTGGCCCCCTAAGCATCCGAACGTGCCAAGTACTAATAGAAATGATGTTGTACTACAAGGTGTCGAGGAATTTGGAGTGTCGAATATTGAAGATCAAGTTAATGATCCTATGGAAGAATATGACAATAATAAAAATATAGTTGAAGATGATGGGGCAAATGAATTGATCCAAGACTTGTTCGCTCGACTGGACAAGGTTGATGATGAGGACATTGGTGATCTTGACGTACCTCTGCTAGAGAAGGCAGAAAAACCACTTTATGAAGGTTCAAAAGAAAATCTTCTTTGTGCTACATTATTTCTTGTGAACTTAAAGGTTTTGAATGGTTTGTTAAACAATTGTATGACACAGATCCTAAGGTATGTAATATGGTTCATCATCACGTACACATAAAGGTTGATTTTTTTTGCTTGTTTTTAGTTTTAATTAATGTTTGAAATAAGAATTAAATATTTACAAATTATAATATTCTTTACACTAATTACTTATTTTTTATGTCGTAGATTGTTAGGTGAACTTTTGTTACCATCGTCAAATATTTTACCTCGCACATACCGAGATTTAAATGCCATTATGAAAGAAATTGGAATGGAGTATCAAGCTATAGATGCATGTCCCAATTATCATATTATATACTATGGAAAACATGCATCTAAAATAGAATGCCCGCAATGTCAGACCAGTAGATATCAAACTGATCAACTAACAAAAAATGTGCATCGTAAGGTTCTTCGTCATATTCCCATAATTCCACATTTGCAATGACTATTCTAGTGCGAAAGCATAACATAGTTTATGGATTACCATGCACATAATAGAAGTGGATATGGTGTTCTTCAAATGCCTATAGATGGTTATGCATTTAAGGAAATTGAGGAAAAATGGTCAGTTTTTAAAGATGAACCTCGTAATGTTAGGCTTGCATTGGTCGCTGACGGTGTTAATCCATTTGGGAAGCTTAGGTCTATTTACTCAGTGTGGCCAATTTTTGTTATCAACAATAAAATTCCTCCTTGGATGTCAATAAAGAGGGATCACATAATGTTTACAATGATTGTTCCAGGTATGTAATGTTATCATTAATTTTCCGAATGTAAGATTTCATTTGTATTTCTTGTTGCATAATATCTTGTATCTATTTATTTACTTATATATGCACATCACGTTAGTAATTATGTGTAATTTCAAACAATTAGGTAAGTACTAGGTTAAATATATGAATGTATATATTGAGCCTCTCATTGACGAGTTACTAAAGTTATGGGCCAGCATCACTATGTATGACGTTTGTAAACCAATAAGGCAGAAGGAATTTCAATTATGTGGAATACTTGTATGGACAATTCATGATGCCCTAGGACTAACACATTTTTGTGGTATGTAACGATCCATTGCACTTTAATTATAGTATATAATTATTTGAAGATACCATGCTGCATGTTTTTTTAAATAATCCCTTTCGTATAATTGACATAATTATTAATCCAACTTTTGCAGGTCTTCAAACAAAGGGTAGATTTCCATGTCCAGTTTGTGGTCCTAAGATCAAATCTCGATGTTCAAAAACTTTAGGAAAGGAGGTGTTTGATGAGTATAGGCACTTCCTCTCTAAGAACCATAGGTATCGTACTATTGAAAAACATCTTTTCAATGGGAAAGAAGAGACTAGATTAAAACCACGAAGAATGACACCTCACCTA
>SNQJ01S0015291.1:221965-236379 GCA_010110895.2 Picea sitchensis | reverse complement strand
TATTGACTAGCTTCAGGACTGGTCACAAACCCTATCTTCCACAGAGTGTATCTCCATAATTATAGCGAATCAAGAGCTGAAATTTTTACTAGAGGTACCTTGATATGTATTCTCAATACCATAGTGATTTCACCATCTGAATCTCTCTATAAAACAAGTTATAGCAAAAATAGTAAGATGACCTGAAAAATAACATACCTTAGAACACATCACCAAAAGACTTCATCCTCCCTTGAAATCCGACCTTCTTTACTTCTTATTTCCTTTGAAATTAGACTTATATAAAAATGAATGTATAATGATGTTTATTTATACCATTTATATCACTTCATTTTAACATTAGGGCCGACCTGACACTTTCTTATTTTGTAATTCTTTTCTTTAATTATCTGCAAGGCCTACATGTACTTCCTTCTTCAATTCACTTTGTCATCTTCAAAAATTCATTTCTCCTCAACCATGAGCATCCACGTGATGTGCCACATACCACCAGAAAAAAGATGATGTATACTATTCATTTATGTGTGTTGTATATGCATGTGCATTTTCCTTCATGTCCAAATACCTTTATCAATCTTGCAGTCCAAAACCCATGACTAGGGTTGACATCAATGACAACAACCAATATTCCAACATCCCCACTAAGTAATGTTTGAACTTTTGCAGTGCGTAGACCATAGCTAGGCCTTCTCTCTCCGTAGTGTTATAGTTCTCCTCTAATTCTGATAGTTTTCTTCTTTCAAAGGCTATGGGGTGATCCAATTCCCCCTCTTATGGTTGCACCAAGATAGCTCCAAGTGATATGGATGATGCATCTACATGGACGTGAAATGTCTTCTCCCAGTTTGGAAATACTAATATTGGCGTGGTGACCATCTTTTCCTTAAGGGTATCCAGACCATGTTGACACTCTTCACTCCACTGAAACTTTGTATCCTTTCTTAACAAATTTTCCATTGGTGCAGTAATATGCACATACCCTTTGATAAACTTCCTGTAGTATCCTGTGTGTCCCAACGTCACTGTGAGTTGATGGACTATTTTTGGTGGTGGTAAGTTAACAATTACTACCATCTTTGTAGGATCTACTAATAAACCTTGTTTGCATACTATATGGCCCAATAGTATCCCAAATGGTGTTCCAAATATGCATTTCTTTATGTTTAGTGATATCTGGCATTGCCTACATCTCTCTAACATCAGTCATAAGACTTCTACATGGTCTTTCAACAAACTATAGACTATTCAATCGTCCAAGTATACCCCTAGAAACTGGTGGATGAATTCCTTAAATGCAACAATGACTACTCTGGAAAATATTGTTGGTGCATTCTTCAGTCCAAATGACATGACTGTGTATTGGTAGGATCCCCATTCTATCTCAAACATGGTCTTGTATCTATCTTCTTGTGCTATATTGATCTGATGGTAGCCCGAGAATCCATCAGTGAATGAGTAAGCTTCATGTCCTCCTACATTCTCTAACACTTCGTTCGTGAATGGTGTAGGGAATGGGTCATGTAGGCATGCATCGTTCAAATTCCTCAAGTCGATGCATATCCTTATCCCTCCTTGTTTCTTATCCTGCACTACCATCGGTCTTATCCATTCTGATTCTTTGACCGATTCTATGATTCTAGCTTCGAGCATCCTATCGATCTCAACTTTGAATTTATGCTTATATATTGGGTTCAATCTATATGGTCACTGTCTGATCGATCTCACTTTAGGTTTGACTGGTATCTTCATTTCTCCTAGCTCTCCAGCTATACCCTTCATCTCTATCAATATTGTGGTCTATTCTTGCACATCTTCTCATGGACACTTCATGTAGCCCTTGTTGCCAGTTCTCTAAACCAGTCTCTGAGTTTGTTACACATGAATTAATGCTCTACCAACTGAGTATCCCATATGCAGTTGGGCTTACGTAATCCTCATTATGCGCAGTTGTTCTGTACAACTGGATGATTTCCTCTAAGTCTAGACAAGTGGGTTCTATGAACCTCTCCCCTTCCAATGGATCTAATGGCACAATGACCCTGTATTCTCCTAACTCAAATGCCATTTTCTAGGTCTTCAAGTTGATTATGGCCTGGTTTCCAAATTCCCAATACAGACCAAGCAACGTTGGGTAAGGTGTTGTTTTGTCCACTATTTCAATGACTTCAAAATCTTCTTTAGTGCACACACCATCTAGGTCTACTGTCACTCATTTCAGTCTACCAATTGGTAGGAATCTGTGTTGGTTTGCTAGTTTCAATTGAACAGGTGACTATCCTAATGTGGGCTCTCCCATGCATTGACATATCTTCTTTGGTAACACATTAACTTTATATCCTATATCTAGTATGATATCTCCCATGTTGAAATCTCTGATGTTGGCATTCAATCTAAACTCCCTACTGGTTCTTCTTCATGTATGTAGGTGATTGACTATTTTTGGTTCTAGTTTTCCTTCCATCTCGATGCTACATTTTTCTAATATGTTTTGAAATAATTTCACAGATGATGGATCACTTAGTACCTTTACACATGATTGAAAAAATCATTTGATTGTACTTACTTGTCCCATGGGTTGCATGTCGTTGGTATGATCCAATATTGGAGGCATATCTTACTCTAGTGCTTCCTTGTTTTGCTGTGTAGTTGAAGTTGACACCATGTCTTCCTTCTGAAATTCTTGTCTGGCCTCCTTAAATATTTCCTTCTCATTCTACACATCAAACTGTTTCCTTGGTTCAGTGTTCTTCTTCCCCCATTGATTTTGTGCTGGCTCTTGTCGAGCAGCGTCGTTTCTTATTTTCTCTCCTCCACGAGTAACTATATTGATGTTTCGTCCTTCATCCCTGGCTTCAGATGAAATCCACTAAACATTCTGGTTGTTATGGTTCCTCTTTTCTTGTATCTTTACTAATAGTGTTGGACATTATTTTGTATCATGGTCCGATGCGCAATAGTACATACAAGTTGCTGGTGGAAGTGAACATTCTCTTGCATAATGTCCTGGTTGTTGACAATTATGACATACCACTGGTCCTCTACCTCATCTGAAACCTCCTCTGTCTCATCCTCCACCTCTGTAGCATGCTCGATCTCCTCTCGACACGTTATACTAAGGCTCCTGATTATACTACACGGTATTGTACTGAGGATGTGTCGTGTTGTACTACGACTGCATGTTATTATATGGTTGTTGCGCAGTTTTATATTGTTGCTGCCTAGTGTTGTATGGAGATGGAACTTGATTAAACTATGGTGCATCTTACCCCATCATCATTTATTCCTGCACTCTATATGCATATGATGTCCTCTCTCTCATCAGCTCCATTGTTCTACAATCTTTGTCATCATGGCCCACTGACTTGCAAAAGGTTCAATATGAAATTTTGGGACTGTCTCGTATTTCTGCATCATCATGCAGTGGTAACGATCATGACCCAGTTTCTTGTAGATTTTGCACCATAATCCTCCTATTGGTAATGGATTTAGCATTCCCTCTTCCATATACTTCACAAATTTTGGACATTCATTCTTGTGGTGCCCTTTCGTCCTGCATGTGGTACACCAAAACAATTCTCGTTTGTCCTTGTTATTATTTTGTTTTAGCTAAAACATTAATTTATTTAGATCCTCCTTCAGTTATTCGATAGTTAGGTCCATCTGTTGATACTGGTTTTCTTCCAGTTGCAGGGCTGCCTGCATATGGAACTTTTGTTGTTACAATGGGTATTTTAAGTGTGGTAGCAACGAGTTGAAAAACAGGTGTTGATGTTGCATATCAGTCATGAGATACTTCAAATTTCCTTTTAAATTCTTGAATCACTGGTCAATTTCCCAAACAGATTCTCTAGATTTCTATTAGATTTATATCATCTCATTCATGTATTGATCCTCTGATCTCGATTTATGGAACTCATTTATCAGTAACTTCTTAATGTCTGTCAGTGTCCTTGTCATCCCAGGGGCACTGTTTGCATCTAAACTCATGTACCAATCTAGTGCATGGTCTCTTAGCATAATAGCTCACTGTGCAAGTTTGGTATCTTCATCAGTGTTTTGTTTTGATTCTCAGATATTTGCACAAATGAACAAGTGCTTCTCGGGGTCTTCTACTGCTTCTCCTTGAAATTCTGGTAACCTAATGGTGGGATCGTGTCTTGACATGCTTAACGTTGAACTACTACCTCTGCGTGGTGTAGATACCTGACTAGTGATGCCTGAACTGGCTCCTCCAGTTGTTGTTCCTTGTGTAGATGTACTTCCTGTTGTCTGACTTCTTTTGAAATTTAGTTGTCTAAACAATGGTGTTCTCTTTGGTGTATTAGTCGCACATGGGTTTATGGGTTCCACACTAACATTAATATGGATAGGATTTCTTCCTTATCTTCCCATTCTTGGACCTCTCATCTTCCTTTGATATGTTGCACGCAGGATTTCCTCAATCTTCTCCACAGCCCGAAGATCCTCTACCTCTTCCTCATCACTCACCAAGCCTTCCCTCATGGCTACAACTCTCTTCTTAGTATTCATCTTGTATTTGTAGGGTACTCCACTACATGTCTTTCTAGCTGTCACCATGATATTCTTGATCTGGACATAATCCATCATAATTGGGTCCAAGGGTTCCTCCTTCTGTCCCTTATCCTTTCCTCCTTTCATTTCTCCTCTTTATGTCAGTGCTTCTCCCCTTCCCCCATGCACACAGGGAAGTTTAGTTGTCTGACTCCATTGTTAGTACGCCTTTGTTATATAGAAGTATATTAATAGAGGTATACATCGATCAAATGTACCTTCCTCAAGGTCCATGCAGAAACTCTTACTCCACTGCACTGTATGACGTTGTTGTGTCGACTACAAACTCTGTTATAAATCCTGCCACAATACTGTGAAGCCAAAAGTCTACTGCGTGGGTGAATTTATTGTTCACCTGCTGTAGTTTCTCAATTTGTATTAGGGTCCAATCTAACTGTTGAATCCAGTTTGTTGTGTGGTTATCCTTCAACTTAGTATCCACCCCTGCAGTAAGTGTGGAAAATCATAGAAAAATACTTCATGCAAATCAGTAAACATGTATTTCTCAAGATACTTGCAAGGTGTTACTCTAGGGTTTCTATTGTCTTTGTGTGCAAACTCTAGCTCTTTTGTTCTTAACCAGCTTTCAATATTTGCTTTTGTGGGATTCCATGGTCTCAACATCCCCTTTTAATGGCTCATTTCTCTTTGCCCTAATATTTTCTTGATCTGCCTTCGACAAGTCTTCAACTTATCTCATCTACTTAATCCTCTCTTATTCCTACCAATGAAAAAGAAACCATTTTCTAGTTAAATCTCTTACTTAATATTCTATTCTGTCTAAGTTTATTGACCCAGGTTTCATGTCTATTCAGGTTTCCAATAAAGCCTCTAAAACTATCGGCCCTCCTGGTAAACTAGAAAGCAACACAACACACAGAATGCACTGCACAGTCTCACCCAAGATAGCTTTAATGGGTGGCTGTAAGACTCATGTGTTTACAGCCTAGGATTAAGTGTGAGATATGAGAACTCAATATTGAACCATTATTATAACATTTAACCACAATCTACTGTTAATTGCAATACGCAGGAAATGTAACAACACATTCATTTAAGCATAACAATAACTACTAAAGACAATAAATATATTCATGCATTCATCACATAACACATATGTTACCGTGGTTCACCCCCTCTTGGGTTACATCCACAAAGATTTGGCTCTCAACTCTTTTATTATAGTATTTTCGCATCTACAATGTTGCACGATTTATAATCCTTCATAGTTGGGTAGGATCTATATGAGGCGGACTAGATCGCACCAGGCTCCTCAACCTGTGATCTAACCCTCAAAATCTACCTTCCTTCATCTTCTCTAGCTCAACAACTTATAAAAAATAGATCATACAACAAAATATTACATATCACTCACCACAACACTTCTACAATAACAACTGATCTCTATCGTATATCGAACTCCGAACCTTCATATCAACAAAAATAATCAGAACCCCCTATGATACCTAAGTATCTATATTTATACACTTCTGGCTCTTCAGCCATTACAATACATTACCAAAACCCTAACCCTAACATCGTTAGGTCTTCCCTACATGCGTGCATGTTGTTCTTCCTTCCACCTGTCGCTTTCCTCATGCATGCTTTTTTTCCCAAATATTCCTTGCTTTTCTTCTTTGGCCTTCCTCCAACAGTCATGGCTAGGTTAGATAACAAGAAGATAAGCATTGGGACACCCAAGAGAAAGGGTTGGATTCTTAGAATTCCCAAAATCCAGGAAATGATTTTTAAAACACTTGGTACATCCAATGGTGAATATTACTAGTTGACATGTGTAATCACCATTATCAATTTACTCTCACATAGTTATAAAAATAATATGCAATAGTCACTCTAAATCCACTCATCAAGATACAGAGAATCCATTTAAAAATATAACCAACACACTCCATGAAATAAAATAGTGAATTTAACAAGAAAAATACTCATTGCATAGAGGAAAAACAAATCAATGAGACATATGAGAGATGATTTTAACCCTAGAACCCAAATTTGGAAAACTGGTTTCAATGGTTCTCAATATCTTCTTTCTGTAATTTTAGATACAATGATCTCCTCCTCCAAGGCCAAAAATGCCTTTGGGAATGAGTGATAATGAATAAAGGGATATCTAGGGGCTAAGGGAAGGCCAATAACCATGGCTCTTCACTTCCCATTCCTTATCCTTATCTCCTATTTATTTCCTTATCTTATAATCATTATTTATTTAACTTTCTCTTACATCCTTATTTGGCTTGTTCAATGTTAACCTTGCATTATTTTACATCGATTACATAATATTGGTTTATTTTCAATTTGTTATGTAAGTATTGATTCTTATCCTTTGTTGGTTTAGATCCATTTCAGATCACACTTCCCCATTGAGAGGCTTTTTGGTCTCCAAAATCTTGAAGAAACCAATCTAGATCAATGTTTTATACTTCTCTAGAATGTGACTCTGATGTTGGATCCTGAATACAACTATAACTTTGTCTCTAGCTCTGGCTCATGGTTCTAGCTACTAGCTCTAGTCCTTGGATATGGCTCTAGATCTAGTTCTAGCTTACTTGTTCCTGCAATGCATAAATATTCTCACTGATTCTTAGCTTTGAGCAATCTACAGATCCAAACTTTGGACTCAACATCCATTCCCATCTCCCTCTTTGCCTTGGAGACAGTCCATATTGGCAGTCATGAAGCCAATTCAAATGTTGATCTTCTTATTCAGTGTGATCCCAATATGCTACCATCACAAATCAATCATATGAAAGGAAGTGTGACCACCTTCTTTAGCTAGGATCGATTGCTTTCTGGCATGGAAAAATCTCTTAAGTGCATCTACATTCTTTCAAGAACACCATGGAGTTATCAATAACTCCTATAATATCATTGAATTCCATGCACCAATCTCCACCACAACTCCATGATGGGGTTCTTTGGATGTAGTACCAAAAAAATAATTGGATTGTGGATGCTTTGGACATTAACTTGTTGTATTTCTTGTTTGTTTTTCTTCTCTCCTATGTTATTATCTCTCCTTGGAAAACTTCTGTCACTTGGAATGGATATGTACAAAGCTATTCCTCTTCCTCAATATTCACTCTCCACACCCTTCTCTTGGATATGAAATGTCTAGGGTGAAGATATGGGTGAAGTTGCAAACACTTTTCTTCCTAATGACTACTCAAATTGTAGTGGTGGAAAACGTTTTTTTTTGTTTCTAGAAAGACTTCTTTCCATACTCCTTCTATCCATGTGCCTCTATGTATGATTTTGGATTGGAGAATCCTTCTTTCCATTCCTTCTTTGGAAGCAATCTATCCTCTGGAATATGACTTACCTCTCCCAAAAAAATTCTTCAAGATGGCCTTTCATTCCATAATATTATCATGTATCTATGTACCAACAATTATATATGGCATGGCCTCTCTTCGTGTAGAAATGACAAACATGAAATGTCTTGTTTGACGTAGACCTCCTTCTCTTCTTCTTTTTCATGATTTCACTAATTGGTTTTTTATTGTCTCTAAGTGCATGTGTAGGATAAGTTTGCAAAATCTCCTCATTTCTTCTCTCCTTCAATCTACCATAAGGATAAGGTGGTGTTGAGCTTCCACCTTCATTTATTGTTGGTACTCCTCCTAATGAGAAATCCAACTCCGACATGTCTATTGTATTCACAAAAATTCTCTTCATGGTGATGGAACTTACACTTATACCATCAAATCCTAGGTCTTCATGCTTGGCCCTTGCCATATTTACAATGGGGCTCAATATGTCTTGTGTCCTATTTCTATCTCGTGTCCATAATAGTCCATTTTAATTAGAAGTTTAGATCCAATGCCCCTGGTATTCTTCTCAAATTCACCAATATGATATTTAGGTTTTCATATGGATTATGAGATTACAAAAATGGTCAGAATCATGGTTCTATTTGAGGCGATGGAAATGGATGGTGGCCTTTCTTTCTGGTTCTTTTTAACAATTTCTTGGATTTTCTCCAAGGCCTCCTCCTCTTCCAACTCTTGTTGCAGTTGTATCATCATCTGTGTGAAGCTATCCTCTTGTCAGTTATCCATCTGAATCACCATCTCACGAAGGTATGAAATCTACACTATGTGCTTATCCCAATCTATTTTGACTGCAGTGAAGGTGTCCTAATGTTCTTCAAACTTATTCTTAAGTAATGAAAATAATTTGGTAAAAGTATCCATGTGATTATCCATCTCTCCTATCCTCTTTCTGAACATATGAACCTTATCCTTCAATCTCTCATTCTCTTCTCAAAGATGAGCATTACTAGTACTTACGTATTCAAAATTATCTCTTCTTGAGTTACCCATGATGATATCTGCAATATTTTGTTCACAATTATAGAAGTAGTTTATCAATCAAGTATTCAAGTAATCTAATACCATCTGATCTATAATTGAGAGAACTATAGTAGAATCACTTCACCAATGTAGGACCCTATGAAGAATTATATTTATTTTCTCTATCTCTGAGTTTTGCATAGAATTATCTATCTTCTCGAGTCTACCAAGCCTCTATTCTCTATCCTACACAACGAACTTTGTTCTTCTCATAATGAGGAAGGTATTCACTCAATGTAGTATGCACAATAAATTAGCTAGAAATGACAATGATAATCGTTCTTATAAAATTATTCAATATCTACAACACTCTTTCACTGAGAACTTAGTAAGACCTTCATTATCGTTCTTAGGTGTGAATGGATATGGAATGTGATCTCCCATCACTCTTGAATGAGATACAAGTGGAATATTGCTTCATACGAAATCTGAAGTTCATGTTTATGGTTTCACAAAGTTTTCATTAAACATGGAAACTTCACACTGGGTTTTGCCTCCAATCATCCTGTGCAATTATCAATATCTTTGAATGGAGGAAGTACACGTTTTGATTGTAGGGAACGTTTCTTGCTTTTTGGTCACCACCTCTAGTTTCATTTCATACACTATTAGATCATAGTGTTACAACTCTCACCAATAGTAATACAGAGGATGGAATTAAAAAATAATGCATTATTATTCATATCCCAACATTGTTTCATGTTGTCAAAGGGAAGATGCTCCTCACTATTCATCAACTTCTTAACCACGTGCTATTTAACAATGTTTCTGAATGCAATTCCTTCAATTTGTGTTCTCCTCACCACTTGTAAGTCCACCTCTCGAATTCCCTAATGAGAAGAATTATTATATGGCTATCATAGGGTTCAATATCCAAATCATTCATGATATATGTGGGAAAGAGAGAATATGCACCATCTATCAAAGTGGATACTCAACACAATGTTTGGACCATGCGCCAATGAGGAAAATAGATCAAAGCTAGTAATTGACCAAAGGGATTGATATTGAAATTCCATGACGAAAAGTAGGATTCCTTAGGTTCCCTGGGGATAGGATGAGAGCATGAGCATGTTTAGTTTATACACGTGTCATTAGTTATCTTCATAAGAATTATTTCGAGCAAAGACACACATAGTATAGTCTCTTATCGAGCTATGGTTCACACTGAATAATGTTGACAACAAAGAATACCTAGCATTTGGACAACAATGAAGAAATGTGTGGGTCTTCACATGAGATAGGGTTCACACACATCTTGGGAAAAAGAGAAGGCATGCATGGGGTCTGATGAACACTAGGGTTTGGATGTAGAAATTTGGAAACAAAGAGGATGTGCGTGGAGTCTCTCATTGAACTAGGGTTCACACATAGTTCTCTGGAAACAAAGAAGACACATGTGGAGTATCTCCTCAAGTTGGGGTTCACACATGCAAATATTGGACAAACAATCCAAGTCGTGGGTAGTGTATGGGTTTCTTGAGGTGTGCATGGTCATTATGGGTTTGCATGACCTTTTTAAATGAAAGAAAATTATTATTTATGACATTCCAAGGTTAGAAACATTTTAGGAATCAAAACAATCATAAAATTGTATCCATTGATCTCAGAATTGGATGGTATTAGTTAGGTAACCATTGGCATGTTTGATAGAATGCCCAAAATCTAGGTTTAGGTCATGGATAGGTTATACAACATGAAGATAAGCATTGGGACACCCGACAACAAGGGAATGATTCTTAAAATTCCTAGAAGCTAGGAAATGATTGTTAGAATTCCCAATACATCCAATGGTAAATATTACTAGCTAGCATGTGTAATCACCATTATCAATGTACTCTCACACATAGTAATAAAAATAAGATGCAACAAGTCATTCTACATCCACACATTAAGATGCAATGAAGCCATTTAAAAATATACCCAACATACTCCATGAAATACAATGGAAAATTTAACCAGAAAACTACTCATTTCATAGAGGACAAACAACTCAATGAGACATGATTTTTACCTTGGAACCCAAATTGGAAAGATGAGTTTCAATTGTGCTTAGTATTCTTCTTTCGGCAATTTTAGATACAATGCTCTCCTCCTCCCTAGCCAAAAATCCCTTTGGGAATGAGTGAGAGTGAATAAATAGGGAGAGATAGGGGGTAAGGGAAGGCCAACAACCATGGCTCTTCACTTCTCATTCCTTAGCCTTCTCTCCTGTTTGTTTCCTTATCTTTTAATCATTTTTCTTTAACTTTCTCGTAAATCCTTATTTGTATTATTCAATGTTAACCTTGCATTGTTTTACATGGATTACATACTATTGGTTGGTTGTCAATTTTTTTGTAGGTATTAAGTCTTATCCATTGTTGGTTTGAATCCATTTTGGATCAATCATGTTCAAAAATTCTATCTTGGGTAATTATTGTTTTGAAACATTATTTGGAAATTTCACTACAAAAACTTCACCTCTTGTGGAGTCAAACATGTAATATGAAATTATACATTGCACTCAGATTGTTGAACCAAATTGTATTATATCAAGATCTAGGAAAATTGACATAGATGTAAATACCAATTTATGGAATTTACATTTTGATGTTTCCAAGTCTCATGAGGGTGTAGGAGCTAGTTATATCCTCAGGGATCCAAAAGGAAACAAAACTCTTATTGCTTGTAGATTGGAGTTTGAATATATGAAAAATGTTATTGTCTATGAATCTCTTATTCAATGAATCAAAAAGGAAATTGATTTGAAAGTGATTAGTGATTCATAAATTATTGTAAAATGGGTATGGAACACTATACATTGTGTTTATAATCACCTTAAAAAGTATCGACATGAGGTATGGAATCTGATCAATTATTTTGATGCTTTCGATATTTTTTTTTGTACCTCGCTCACAAAATTTAGATGCAGATTTACTTGTTGATGTATCTTCTAAATTGATTCCCTAAAAATATTTCTCAACTAATAATTCTTTTGTGGAATTATTTTTTAGGCCCTTTGTACCAGATAATACTACAACTACAGAGTTTTTGATGATGATAAAATTTTAAATTTTCTTACCCAAGAGGACACTTTTAAAGGATCAATCACTGAAGAGATACAACATGATGGGTCTCTTCAGGACTCGATATCAGAGGAAAATCTGATACCTAAGAATGATATTCCTAAATCAGTGGTTTGACTGGAGAATTTTTATGACTTACAAGATAAATTCAAAGGGGTTACCGATTGCAAGATCAACAACTCATCAATACAATATGAAGTAATCAATTTTGGGGATAGAACAAAATCGTCAAAATATCAATTTAGGAATTGGTTGTTCTACACCAGAAAAAAAATTCTTTTATTAAATTATTTAAATAATATAAAGACATTTTTTATTGGACCTATGGTGATCTCAATACTTATGATACCAAGATCATATGACATTCCATTCCAATTAAGAAAGAAAAAAAAACATGTTCAACAAAAGTTGTGGGAGATAAACCCCATTATGGAGCCATTGATCAAAAAGGAGTTGAATAAGTTACTTGAATCCAAGATTATTTTTCTTGTATGTCATTCATAATGGGTTTATAATCTTGTTCCAGTGTGGAAAAATAATGGGGATATCATAATATGTATTGATTTTTGAAACTTAAATCGATTTTTTGATAAATATAATTATCCAATTCCTTCAATGGAACAAATATTTCCATGTGTATCAGGTTTAGAAATGCTTTGTTTGTTGGATGGTTTCTCAGGGTATAACCAAGTCTTGATATCACATCCTGATCAACTAAAAACAATTTTTAGAACTAAGTGGGGAACATATGCTTATTGGAAAATTCCTTTTCGATTGATTAATGCAAGGGTGAATTTTCAATGAGAAATGGATATATCCTTTCATGGGATTATAAAAAAATCTGTAGTAGTTTACTTAGAGTATGTTACAGTATTTTCTAGAAATAGAAGTGATCATATTCATCATCTCAGGAAAATTTTCAATCAATGTTGTAGGTATGGAATTTCTTCAAATCCCAAGAATTTTGTTTTGCAGTAACAAAAGGAAAGCTACATGGTTTTATCGTTTCAAAATTTGGAATCATGATATATTCTGGGAGAACTAAAACTATCTATCATATTGATTTGCCTCATATAAATAAGTCTATGCAGTATTTTCTTCGCAAGATTAATTTTGTGCGAAGATTTGTTCAAAGTTTTGTTGAAATTGTTAAACCATTGTAAGATATGATTAAAAAATACGTTATTTTTAAATGGGATGAAAAAGAAAAGAAATATTTTATTTCAATCAAAGGAGAAACATTCGAAGCTCCTTCCCTGATGAATCCAAACTTTGATAAATAATTTATACATTATACTTTTGCATCTAATTCATCTTATGCAACAATACTTACTCAAAAAAAATATATAAGGATAAACAAGATAAATACGTCAAACACTTTTGACCTTATCTATTGAAATCCCACACAAATATTGTTCTACCATCATCCAACAATTAGAAATTTATTTGTTGAGAAGGATTTAGGTGATCGAAGAGAAAATTGGATGACAACTCTTCGGGAATATGACCTTGAAATTAAACTTGCTAAGATTGTAATAGTTCAAGGGTTATGTAAGTTGGCAGTTGAAGCAGAAATTTCCTAGGTAAGAGAAGAAGAAAGTTGGGAAAATGAGGTAGAAATTTATTATATTCCTACAACTACATATTCTTGGTATTATGAATTTAAATATTACCTTACTCATGGGACTTTACCCCAATACCTAGAAGCTCAGAAGAAAATAATACTTATATTGAAGTTTGATCATTATCAACTTATAGATGGAGTGTTGTTCAAAAGAAATTACATTGATGTGCTATTAAGATGTTTGGAAAAAATTGATGAAAAACGGGTTTTATGTGAACTTCACGATGGATCAGTAGAATGACATTTTGGTGGAGACACCATTGCACATAAATTCATATGTTCTAGTTATTATCGGCCAGCCTTATTCAAAGAAACACATGTTTATGAAAGGAAATGTAAAGTCTTCCAGATATCTTCTAGAAGAAAAAAACAAACATTCTTTTTTGCTATCACATTAACTTGTCAAAGACTTAAGAGTTGTGGTTTATACCTTAAGTCTATAAATTTTTCCTATCTCTCCTCTTTTTGCAGACCCAATCGTAAGTTTTCCCTCTCGGCTTGTAGTTTTCTTTTATTCGCCCTCATCTGTTTGATCGACCTATTTTTCCTTGGTAGCTTGCCCAATAAATATCGGCCATGAACCTCTTTGTTTTCCATAAAATTGGCCACTTCTCTATTTCCCTTTGTTGCTGATCCTTTTTGTAAGGGGCCGAAGAGATTAAAAACATCAATTTATCTATTAAACTTCATAACTGAATAATATTCTTCATAATAATAACTTTGTTAACTTAAATTTAACAACATATAATAAATTTAATAACCGATTAAAAACAATTG
>SNQJ01S0015291.1:167865-204670 GCA_010110895.2 Picea sitchensis | reverse complement strand
TGCCCAAAACCTCCAGCAACCCCGGTGCACTGATACAATCCCCCTCCCAAAATTTCACTTCTCTCTCTGCAAATCCAGAGCTCCCAAAATTCATCCCCCAACCTCCCCGTAGAATGCCTCCCGTCCACCTCCTTCCCTTCCTTATCCCTCCTTCACTGACTCCCCCTCATTTACTCCCTACCTAACCCATTTATTACCTCTTATCCTTTCCCATTAATGCCCCTTATCCCCCTTTCTTTAATATCTTATCCTTCCACAATTAATAAGTTATCCCTTGTTATGTATGTAACCTTTCAATTTAACTATATAACTTATTAATTTATTAAATTTAATACTCATGTTTTTTAAATGTAATAGGTAGTTTAATTAATCAATTAACTTATCAAATTGCAATCATTAATTAATCAATAATTATTTAATTAGTTTTATTATACCTATCATGTTTAATTAATATCATATTAAGATGATTAATCCCCTAATTAAATTTTTACTTAATAATCCTTCACATTTGTTCAACTAGGGTTGTTACACTTTTGTTTTCTCAGGCCCCATAGTCCTCCAAGTAATTGTTTATAGGTCACAATTGTGAGCACCAAGTGAAACATATGAAGCGGTTTGATGTGGTCTCAAATCAGGTGAGCGGGCAAGGAGCATTTTTTTGCAGTTTCGCAAGATGGAGTGGTCATGGAGCAAAGTCATCAAATCTCATGAAACGTGAAGTCGCGAAATGATCTAGGCCATCCGATCGTGAAGAGCCTAGGGTCGTTGACCTAAATGGAAAGCATGGAAGAGCTGGCCGTGGAGGTAGACTGTCAACCCAAGGTCCCCCTATCAATGGATTCTCCTAAAAATCCCATACCAATCTGAGATCACGTCTGACAGAAGAGTGAAAGTGTGGTATAACAGAGGAAGATGCAGACACCAAGCCTTGAATAGAGTTACTAGAGCACGCTTTTGTAGCGGGGCGAGTTGATTTGAGTATACATATTTAATTTTTATATTTTGTAAAGGTTGATGGTAGAGAAAATATCTTATATTGTAAAGTTTTAATGAAGCTCCTGGTTCCTGGTTATGTGTGGTAGTCTAATAATTCTTGTTTAATAATAGTCATCCTTCTTATTCCATCTTATCTGCCTCTGTTAATGAGAGATTTCATGAACGTCTGATTCACATGGACTGTTGTGACTATATTATGTTGAATGTTCGAATGTAATGCCATTATGATTTCCTTCAATATATTTGATATTTGAACCCAAGAGGACCTTGTGTTTAAGTTTTTCCTTCCTTAGGCTGCTAGAAAACCTGATGTTCACAACATACCTCTACATTTTCCTTGCCGAATTCTTCCTTCTACTCACCCTTACTACAACCTACTGACTAAAGTTAAACCAAGACCTCACCTTCTTGTGCATATCAATCTAGTTCTTGAGTTAAGACGATGTTTTCTTGAGATTACACCCAGTTGACCCTTTTATAACCAAGCTGTGACATAAAATTCTGGTGGGTATCAGGCTTACCTCTGCCGCAATCCAGGGGTGGCTTCTAGTTGTTGGGGACAAATTGAAGATTTTCCCTAGGATAGAATGGCAAAGAAACTCTGATTATGAAGGTGCATCAGATATCAGTACCATTGAAGATTGCAACTTGCACATTGCGACTCCACTGTTTCAACTCCACTTTTTCAGTTGTGGGTGCCTCTAGCACACCTGAAGCTGACCTAGAGAGGATTTCTTGAGAAGGATTTTAGCAACTACTTTCTCAACTTGAGAAGTTCCCTAGGAGAATGAAAATGATTAGATCTGGCTTTTGATGGTGAACAAATACTAGACACATTCAAAGATACATATCATTCACCTGGCGACTCCATGTTCAAATAATTGATCAGTGACTCTACTGGTTTGAAATGGAAAGGATTTTAGCTCAAAGGTATGCCTTCTGTGATTTTTGAAAATAGTTGGTTTCCCTAATCCATTGCCTCATTAGATTGACCAGGAAAGAAGCCTTCCTAAAGTTCGAGGAAAAGAGTGGGAAGTACCAACTGAACATTTATTGGACTTTCATGAATTTATTCATCGATTTCATATCATGCATGAAGATGTTTAGATTCAGCTTTTCAAGTGTTCATGAAAAGGGATTTCTCATGATTGGTGTCAATCTCTTCCCACTGCAAGCATCAGCTCTTTGAAAAAATTTCATGTAGCTTTTAGTTCATTTTGTAAGGATTATTTTTCAGCTGATTATCTTTATGAAAACTATTGTGATGAGTTTTCTTTGCTTTATAAAGATTCTGCCTATCACAAAGATTAGTTTTGTGATGAAATTGTTGTTGTGGAAGAAAGCATTTTCCATGAAAATCATGAGGTGTGGAATGATATTCATTATGATAGAAATAACATAGAAATGCCTAACATCATATCAGATGTGTTTGTTGTTTTAAGAGTTCATAAAGATCAACATGTCTCTTCTGAATATTCCAATGTCGAAGAGAAAGTGTATTCTGTATTGGATGTTTTTCCTGACTACAAAGCTGACATAAAAAAGGTTTGTACATAAATAAGCTCCTTGTGGAGCATATTTGTTTGCTTTCTTTTTGTAAGTAGAGTAGTTTACATATTTCCCTGTTTTATTTGGAGAAAGTTTTGAGCTAGAATTCATAGCCCAACATCTAAGTCACTGGAGATGCGCGTTCTTGGCAGCCCGCAGGGAGCATGCCATCCCCTGTGGAGCCTAATGTTAGATAATTAAATTTTCAAAGCCTTAGGAGTTGTGGTTTATACCTTAATTCTGCAAATTTTTCCTATCTCTCCTCCTTTTGCAGACCCAATCGTAAGTTTTCCCTCTCATCTTGTATTTTTCTTTTGTTCGCCCTGATCCATTTGATCGGCCTATTTTTCCTTGGTAGCTTGCTCGATAAATATCGACCATGAAACTCTATATTTTCCACAAAAACGACCACTTCTCTCTTTATGTCTATCATTGATCCTTTTGTTTTCTTAGGCCCCACAATCCTCTAAGTAATTGTTTACAAGTCACAGTCGTGAGCACCAAGCGCAACACATGAAGCGGTTTGATGTGGTCTCAAATTAGGCGAGCGGGAAAGGAGTAGTTTTTTGCAGTTTCACGAGATGGAGAGATCAAGGAGAAAAGTCATCAAATCTCGCAAAACATGAAGTCACGAAATGAGCCAGGCCATCTGATCATGAAGAGCCTAGGGCCTTTGATCTGACATCGGTAATTTTTGGAGGATCGGGAACTGGGAGTTCGGGGTTCTCATCGTTTAGGTGCATCCATAGCCCGAAATATCGGGACCCAAAAAGCCGATGGTTTCAATATAAGTCATTCAAATTAAGGGATGCATGGCACCAGATCAGTAGGATCACAATTTCATGGATCGGGTTTCAGAAGTGGAACATGGTGCGAGAACCCCGAAATGCAAAATCACAAAACGTTCAACAACTGGGCCCGTGGTCTCCACACGTGATCACATGAGAAGTAGGTCTAGAAAGAGGGTCCAACGCTTAATGCTAACCGACGTTTCATGTCATTAGGGAAAATATTGTGGCCATTCATTCTAAAACATGATGAACCACCGATATCAAAGGATGTTTCATGATTTCGGGCATCGCAATGTTGGAATCAAGTTGGAGTGAAAACTTTCGAAAGGCAAAGTCCTGACAACATCTTTGGATGGAAGCTCCAGGTCGTGGCATGAGGTCACAGGCAATATTGGAGTGATAGAGGGGAGTTTCCCCAAAGGCCAAGAACACCTGTGTTGAATGCAGTAGGAAAATAGCATGGTCCGAGGCGCCGAGGTCATTTTGAGGAAATCATGAGCACCGCCTAAAGCATTCCTGGGTGTGAGGCTGCGTTCTGATCCCAATGAAAGCATTTAATGGAAATGGGGGAGGTAGTTGAAACCTTGTTTCACCCCGTAAATGGAAAGCATGGAAGAGCTGGTTGTGGAGGAATATTTTCAACCCAAGGTCCTCCTGTCAACAGATTCTGCTGCAAAGCCCATACTGATCCGAGATCGTGTCTGATAGAAGAGTGCAAGTGTGGTCTGATAGTTGAAGATGCAGACACCGAGCCTTGAATAGAGTTACCAGAGCATGCTTTTGTAGGGGGGCGAGTTGATTTGAGTATATATACTCAGTTTTATATTTTGTAAAGGTCGATGGTAGAGAAAATCTCCCGTATTGTAAATTTTTAACGAAGCTCCTGGTTCTTGGTTATGTGTGGTAGCCTGAGAATTCTTGTTTAATAACAGTAAACCTTCTTATTCCATCTTATCTTCCTCTGTTACTAAGAGAGTTCATGAACGACTGATTCACATGGATTGTTGTGACTGTATTATGTTGAATGCTCGAATGTAATGTTGTTATTATTTCTTTCAATATCTTTGAGATTTGAACCCAAGAGGAACTTGTGTTTAAGTTTTCCCTTCCTTAGGATTCTGGAAAACCTGATGTTCACAATAGACCTCTACATTTTCCTCGCTGAAGTCTTCCTCATACTCACCCTTACTACAACTTACTGACTAACGTTAAACCACGACCTCACCTTATTGCGCATATCAGTCCAGTTCTTGAGTTAAGACAATGTTTTCTTGATATTACGCCCATTTGACCCTTTTATAACCAACCTATGACATAAAATTTTGATGGGTATTAGGCTTACCGCTGTCGCAATCCAGGGGTGACTTCTTGGGCTAACACTTTCCATTACATATTGTCATAGTTGAAGGTCCATTTGAACAATGAGGCTTAGATATAATTGTGGAAATTACTCTTAATTCTTCATAGATTCATAATTATATTTTTGTTATAACCCTAAATTTCTCTACACATGCATACATGGCCTTGGCCCTCTTACTTGCATTTTTTCCAAAGCACTGYTGAGTTRCTCTTCTTAAAAGCCATTTTTTTTAAGATGTATGTGCCCTGCACAATTACTTCCTRCGTACATATGCTTGTTGCACCACTACAACTCCCATACATATGCATGTTTCACCATTACATCCCATGTATACTTTCAAATGTTGCAAAAAATAAAAAGTTGCAAGGAATTCRTTGAAATTGATGGGCTATTGGAGGTTTGTCAACTAATCCATCTGCTATAGCCCGTCACCCAACCAAATAACCATCCTTTTGGTATATAAAAGGAGGTGTTGGGGTCTCATTTCAAAGATAAGCACAAGAACAATGAAACTCTGCCCAATTTCACTTCCCCTCTTGGCCCAAGATATTGCTTCCTTTTGTGAGAATTGCCTCAACATTCCCTCATTAGCTCCTTCTTCCTCCATCAAAACCAATTCACTTCCCAAGAAGAGATCATAATGTCGAGAGAAGAAGTTCATACAAGGTGCACTTGGATCTTGGTGAAGAGGAGCTCGGACCAGGTTCACAGAATAGTAGCCAACTTAGATTGTAAAGGTATAATCTATGTGTTATTAATAAAAGAATTACATTTTCCTGTCCCAAATGACGGTGCCTTGAATACTTTTATTTGTTTATGATTGACATTCTAACATATAACCCTAACTTGTATATGGAGTAGCATGCTTGTTGTTCTTTGTTTTTCAATCTTTGTATGAAGTTCATCCCTGGGAGGAGGCATGCAGTCAATGGAACTTCCAAGCACGAGGAGGTCATCACCAGACATGGGATTAGAGGTATAGTTACCCGATCTCCTTTTCCTTGATTTCTTCATATGAGTTTTGGTATGTTTGGGTTAGTATAGAGAATTAATTAACTTTTAGATGGTTAATCGATCTTCCTACATTATGAACCCTGGTGTAGATAAAGGGGGGTTTCCCCACTAGTAGAACTAGCAATCATATTGGGGAAACCTCTAGATTTTTTTAGGGGATTTTGGGTTGTTTTATTGGTTTGTTTTCCTTTCTAGTTTGTGTCGATTTTTTTGAATCTATTAAGGGATCTTGGTCACCTTCAAGTGTTATACCAGTTGTCCCTACCCTGAGAGTCTATCTGTTCTTTTCTTTTTTGGAAGGATACATAGGTGTACGCGCCCTGTCTTGAGTCATCCCATGTACATATGTGCTCTGCTCAGTAAACACCTTGCGTACATATGAAGGCTATTGAAGAAACAACAAACATCTCTGATTGAGGAATTTGTTTTGAAAAGAGGAAGCCAACATATTTCTTAATTGAGGTTTATAATTCTCAAGGTTTCTTGTTTTAGTTCATAGTTTTTGTCTTACAATCATAGCTTGGGTTTCAAGTTCAATTTACTTGTCTTTTTAGTTTCTTGTGTTTAATTTTGAAAGGGTTTTAAGAAAGCGTGTGATTTATAGATTTGCCTTTTTGGTTTCTTGAGTGATTCCCTACCATTTTCAGTGGGCCAAAGATATGTTTCAGTCTTGTCTTAGTGTTATTTTTACCCCTTTCAGTTTCTTTGAAAAACGAGAAAATGATTTATTTCAGGTTTTTTTGTTTGAAGCGATTTAAAAAAAAAAAAAAAAAAATCAGTTTGGTAAAGTAGTTAGAGTTGGTTATTTGCTAAAAAGGAAAAAGAGTTTTTTTTTTTAAGTTCTTTATTTGATTTCTTGAAACATACGTAGCTTGTATTCAAGTAAAATTTTGTTTTAGGTCTTCTTTTCAAAGATCTTGAAAAAGTTAGTTAAAGTAAAGTTGGTTACAAAATTTAATTGTAAAAATTTGCTTTTGATTAGAAGTAATTTTGCTTTCAAGTTTCATCCTTTTATCCTCTTTTTTCTCTTATAACATCACTAGTTTCACCGCCATATCCCTTGAGTAAATCAAACCATTAAAAATAAAGTTAAATCTAAAATTAATTAGACTTTTTATGTTTGTAGTGTCAACCAACTAGTTTAGGATTAGCGCCTTGAATTAGGTTGGAGAGGAAACTCTTCAAGGTTGTTAAAGAGTTACTGTGGTGAATGATATTTTCACAAAGTGGAAGATCAAGAACTCCGTCAGTTGAAAAGGCTTCAAAGCCTATCATTGATTGAATTAGAGCCACCTATGCCACCATTACGATGAAGACTTGACCAACAAGGGTCGTTCGAATTGACCAGGTCGCAAGAAAATGTGCCCAAGCCTTCTCCGAGAGGAGATTATTTGACTCTAGAGGAACCTACTATTTCTGACCTTGGAGAGGAATCTCTCAGGCTAGACAATCCTTCGATTACTAACTTGTCAGCGTCGATCTTAGTGAAAGTGTTCCCTCTTAAGGTGACACCTTCCGAGCGCCAGTTAGTCTTAAAAGAAGCCATGGAAGAAAATGTTTCTACTTCGTCCAGGAGTCCTCATATTCCTGTTTCAGCTACCACCATAAGGGTACCTTTCCTCCTATCCCACTTTCTCCAGTCCAGAACACAGTGGTCTCGAATTCGTCTACCTCAGGAAGTGGTATGATTCCATCATTAGTGATGACCATTACTCTGTTCACACAGAGTGTGATGGGCCCTCCATTCTCATATGGGATGCTCGACTTTGATTCAAACTCAATCCTTACCTACTCCACCTTATAGACCATGGGTCTGGGGGCATGGAGCTCAAACTCTCCCGTGTGAGGGTCTATTAGGGTAACTCCAGTGTCCTTTAATGCTATCCCTTACGATGGGGGTCATATACCTCCTCCACCCCCCTCGCTCGGTAATGCTTTCCAGCAACCTATCGGGTCGAGTGCTAATTAAATATTGTTTGGAGTAGGAAGTATAGGACCTTTGTCTTACACTACGCCGGTGGGATCTATGGCATTCTCTTTCTTCAACGCATTTGGGAATAACTCTTTTTATTTGACTGTTTTCTTGGTTGGGGGCAACCTTGGTTTTGGGAAACAAAACCCCGTGGAGGGTACTATTCCTACACAGAGAGAAACTACAAGATTTTTAATCCTCTCAGGGGATTTGGAATCATTGGCATGGATCAGTTCCCTCACAAGGGATGTCGGTCGGGGGAAACCCCTTCCATGGTCAATGGAACCTCAGGCAAGGTGCAATACCTATTCACATCGGATCGGTTGGGAGCATTCCCTTCCAAAATCCTTGGAACATGACGCAGGGAGAAATCCTCGCCCAAGCCATGTCATCCAATTACAAGAGTCAGTCGATGATATAACAACAAACACATTTTTTGTACACTGGTCAAGGCCACGGTTTGTACCAGACCCCTAGTCAGCAGTCCAAATTTTCCTGGCAACCTGGTGCCAGTCAAACTACAGGACCCCTTTTTCTTGTACATAGTACTCAACCCAAACTACCATTTTTGGAAACACTACATCTTCCAGACTTGTCAAGGTTGCTCAACAACCCAATTTTTCATGATCTGCGYTGCYCCCCCATACCGACTAAGCTTCCCTTGGATATTCCAAAATTTGAAGGCAAGCTTGGCGAAGACCCAGGTGATCATGTGACAACCTTCCACTTATGGTGCTCATCAAACTCATTGGGATAYGACTCCATCTAGTTGCACCTTTTTCAACGCACTCTTATCAGGGGTGCCGTGAAATGGTATATTGAGCTCRACCGCTCAAGGTATTCTTACTTTAACGACTTGGTGATGGTATTCCTAAACCATTTCCAACTACCTATGAGATACGATGCCAACACTGAATTTCTGGAAAACTTTGAGCAGACTAAGGTCGACCATATCTCTAACCACATTCGATAATGGTGGAGTCAAAAGAGATTGATTAAGGTCCAGGTCCCACCGGCCTTTTTGATGGAGTGGTTCCTGAATTCTTTGCTACCAGTTGTATCCAAATATGTTTCAACTTATGGAGTGTTTTAAGAGGAGGAGGAGATAATGAGAGTGAAACAACTTGAACTGATTTACTCTCAGTCTGGCATGTTCTATGAGATCTTGCCATATGTGACATGGTCCATCCTTGACAAGGCCAAAACAAATTATGGACCTCATGTCGATGGTATTGTGGGCTCAACACAAGGAAATTCCATTGATCTGTTGTCAAATAAATTGCAAAAAATGTCGATACAATAGACAGTGGTGATTCAAACCTCTGGTTCATCTATTCCCCCTACCCAAACATCAGATGTACACAGTTTGCAGTTGACGAAATCGAAGGCCAACCAGAATCCTAAAGGAAATAGAAAAAAATGGAACAAGAAGGGTAAAGGGGACAAAAGGGATAATAAAAATGTTGGCGGGGGAAAAACAGAGAAGAGAAATTCAAAGTATCTGTGTAACCTTTGCACAAAGGACCACCCGACTCACCTGTTCCCTCAACTTTTGGAACCTCAAAATCTCTTGGCAAATCAACAACCTACTATGATGATGAACTCATTTCCACATAGGAAAAACATGGCTGAAGATGCAACATCCTCGAGCGTGGAAGGGGGCGGTCAAGGACCCCCCGCATATACTACAAACCCGACCAAGATTGTTTACATGATGAAATCCGAGGCTAAGATAGTGACCAGGGCCCAATATTACGGAATGCCAGAATCTGTCAAAATGGGAAAAGAAGCCACAAACCCATCGGTTCCTCTCTAGATTGAGAAGATGATGGGAGAAACAATGACAAGCATCCTTAAAGGTGTGTTCAAGAAAGCTTCTCATAATATGAATGTGAGGGCTACCCAGAACGATTCTGTTGTGGAATATTTGGCACAAACCCCTTGCATGATGTCTTCTTTGGAAGTCCTCTAGAGATGCCCTTCACAGAGAAAGGCTTTGTTATCCACCTTGGGATCTGCAGAGACTTGTAACCTAGGATCGATCATTCTCGATCCAACTGACTTGAAACCTCATCTTCCTTACCATGTCGCATTTTAGATAGTAGTGTATTACACCATAAAATAGTTTACCCAGAATATTTTCCATATCGTGGTTGACGAGGGTGCCTCTACTTGCATGATGTCGCTGGCTTGTTGGAAGGCCATTGGCCATCCCAGTTTTTCTCCGTCGCCTACATTGCTTATGGCGTTTGATGGTCATTCATTCAGACCACATGGAATCATTCCTTATTTCCTTGTGTAGTTAGGAGGAAATACCATGTGCGTCGAAGTTGAAGTGGTTGATGTGCCTCTCGACTACAGCTTTTTGTCAGGGAGAAGTTGGAATTATGCATTGCATGCAATAGTTGCTACATTTTTTTGGCTCTTGTTGTTTCCACACGAGGGTCAGATCGTGACCATTGACCATTTATCTTTCTCACATCCCGACCCTTCATCGTCAACTTAGGGGTTGTTTTGTTTCCATCAATGATGGGTACTTTCGATTACCTGCCACCTTCTAGCGATGTCAAGCTTATATCAGTTGTCCCCGACTAGCCTAGGGTTGAAATGTTTCAAATGTCATCGTTCCGAACAACTTACTTTTATAATACATGGACTCTTCCTTCCCCATCGACTCCGATGGAAGGGACAAGGAATTTTGGCATGGTCATGCCCTTGTCTGCAGCTAAAGTTGCATACATCATTGTCCAACAAGCTTCGACCGACCCTAATCTAACTCCTACATAGGAGTTAGATCCAGTTCTCGAGCCTATTTGGGCTCAAGGTTCTGTTGCCACTATAGATCCTTTAGACCTGGTATTTCCCTTAGATGAGGCTATTCTTGAGGCATTGAATGGTCTAGACAGACCCTGGGATGATCCACATCATAAATCTTACTTCCTCCCAGAGTTAAGGAGAATAGAGGTAGGTGAATTTGTTTTGACTATGAATGGAGATAAGGCTTGTCCTGTTAATCCTCTGTATATGCACGTAGTTTATGACGAGTATCTCTGAAACGATCCCCATAAATATATCCATAACCCCTAGCATCATGGAGAATGTTTTTATAGGAGCAGATTTCTCCCCCGAAGATATTAGAATTTATACGGAGTTATTTAAGGAATTTTGCGACGTTTTTTCCTAGTCTTACGAGGAAATGCCAGACATAGATCCAAGAATTGTCGAACATGAAATAACGACTTATCCTGATGCCAAGACGGTCCAACAGAAGCTTCATTTGGTAATTCCTCAGAAAGCAACAACAATTAAGGCTGAAGTAGAGAAACTACTTAAGGCATGTTTTGTCTACCTCGTCCAGTTGATGGAATGGATGTCAAACCTCATTCTGGTTAACAAGAAATAGGGTATGATTCATGTGTGCATGGACTTCTGTGACTTGAACAAGGCCTTTCCGAAAGATAAATTTCCCACCCCATTCATTGACCAGATTGTCGTTGAATGCACAGGCTGCAAGGTATTTTCATTCATGGATGGTTTTTTAGGATATAACCAGATTCAAATCAATCCTGAAGACCATCATTAAATATCTTTTATTTGTCCTTGGGGAACATTTGTGTATCGTAAGATGCCTTTTGGCCTAAAGAATGTTGGAGCCACTTTTCAGTGGGCCATGTCATTTTCTTTCCACGAGCTTAGACATATACTGGAGGTGTATATAGATGATATAATATCACTCTCTCGCAAGATATATGATCATCCCACACACCTCCGACTAATATTCGAACGATGTCGCTACTATCAGATTTGCTTGAATCCTAAAAAGTGAAGTTTCTATGTAACATCGGGTCATCTTGTAGGTTTCATTGTTTCGAAAACAGGGATCATGGTTGATCCTGTCAAGGTTGAGGCAATAGTTTGATTGCCTCCCTTGTGCACAATACCCCAGCTTCAGAGCTTATAGGGGAAAGAAAACTTTCTTCGATGTTTTGTCACAAATTACACCGAGATCACTAAAGGGTTTATGCGTCTATTAAAAAAGGGAGTCACATTATGTTGGGATGAAGCTTCTCAGTGATATTTTTAAGCATTGAAACATGCCCTTGCGTCTTCCCCACTACTCCTACCTTCCGATTATAACATAGATTTATTTTTGTACTTGGCCACTGCAGAATCAACCATCAACATAGTCTTGGTTCAAGAGGTTGATCTACTTGAGGATCATGTTATTTATTACTTGAGACGAGGCCTGGTTGTGCTGGAACTCAACTATTCCCATGTTGAGAATCTTTCTTTGGAAATAGTACATTTTGTCTAGTGGTTCTGTCATTACCTTCTGCTTCGCAAGACCACTATCATTGTCGTTGTGAACTCTTTTCAATATGTGTTGACATGACGAATAATTGGCAGAAAGATCAGTATATGGATTGTAATCCTCTAGGAATTTGACTTAGATTTTGTTTCTGTGAAATCCAAAAAGTCGTTGGTCTTTGCCGAACTTATTTCGGAACTTCCGGTCGAGTCTAGTGATGCCATGCCTGAAGAATCACCTATCAAAGGAGACATTTTTATGATCACATATTCAGAACCCTAGTATGGATATATACTAGTCTATCTCCATACTTTGAAGTGCCCTACCTCTGCTTCCTGTGACGAGAATCGGTGAATTCTCCATCAGGCACGAAACTATGTCATACTCAATGACACTTTGTATCGTCGAGGTGTAGATTGCATTCTTTGTCAGTGCCTTATACACGAGGAGGAAGATCTTGTTTTAAATGAAGTCCACACTGGAGCATGTGGTGGTCATTGGTATGGGTTGGAAACAACCCAAAATATGTTATGTTCTGATTACTTTTGGCCCACGTTAATCTAGGATTGTGTAGAGGCATTCAAGAAGTGCCACCTGTGTCAGATCTTCTCTAAAAGATGTGGGCACATCCTACTCCCATGTTTCCTGTCATTGTTGTTGGTCCTTTCACCAAGTGGGGGATTGACTTTACTACATGTCACCTGGATTCATCTAGGGGGAATCGTTACATCATTGTAGCGGTAGAATACTTCACAAAGTGGGTCGAGGCTATCCCAACATTTAAAAATGATGGAGAAATAACGACTCTTTTCATTTTTAACCAGATAGTAGCAAGGTTCGAAATCCCGAAGGATATTGTCATTGACCGTGGAAGTCAATTCCAAAAAAAAATGATGACTGAGTTAACATCAAATCTTGGGTTGAGGCAAGAACATTCATCACCTTACTACCCACAAGTGAATGGTCAGGTTCAAGCTATGAATAAGTCTCTCAAGAATATTCTTCAATGAACAATCAATTTTTCCAAGTCAAATTGGCATTTGATGGTGTACTTGGCATTGTGGGCATACTGAACATCTGTAAAGACTACCACCAGTTTCTCACATTTTCAACTCATATACGGGATGGAAGAAGCCTTTCCTATTGAGTGTCAGATCCCATCTTTAAAGTTGGCATTGGAATCACTGCCAGACACTTCACCGCTTGAGGAATGCCTATTATATCTCGAGCAACTCAATGAGCATTGTCATGATGCAGCCTCAGCTAATGAGGCTGATAAGCAGTGATTCAAGTGTCAATATGATCGGTCCATTCATTCTCATATTTCCTCTGAAGGTGATCTTGTCCTGGTCTATGATCAAGAAAAATATCCCCTGGGGGCAGGAAAGTTCAAACCCATATGGCTCAGAACGTTTATTGTGAAAGAGGTCTTAAATAAGGGCACTTACCATTTGGTTTAATTTTAAGGAAATTCATTGGCGGATCCTAGAAATGGGCTCTACCTCAAGAAGTACTACTCTTAGGTTGGTCGCCTAGGTGACTTCTTGTACATTTGTATAGTTCTTATACATTTTTTTTTCTTTTTTGTTTTATGGACGTGTAGTTATTTATGTCTTGTTTTCACTGTGGTAGATGCCAAGTGAATCAAATATGTTATTTGGGTTCGTGGAAGGCACTAGATGACACACTCGGAGGATTTCTTCCACATCTTGGGTGATTTTCACACCTGGAGGCCAGTTGATATCTTTCGAAGGTATTTGTCTAGGTGACTCCACAAACAATGTCATTGAGTATAGTGCAATGATAGATTTTCTTTGTGATGCTTTGTCAAAGGGAATTTCACACCTCCGGGTATATTTATATGCTCAACTGGTTGTGTCCCAATTAAATGGAGTTTACCATGTTTATGATCCTACTTTACGCCGACGTTTCCTTAGGGTACGTCTCTTATAATGTTACTTCGATTACATTATGTATATCCATGTTCCTAGGAGATTGAATCAAATGAGAGATACTCTAGCTAATAAAGTATTAGATTGGCATGTTTCACACACATAAAAAAAAACCCACACATACACATGTACATACATTTTCAAAACAATTGACCCATAATATGAATAAAGATGTAAATATATATATATATGTGTGTGTGTGTGTGTGTGTGTGTGTCAAAAAATGTCATGAGTACATAGGTGGGTGTGAATGCCTAAAAAATAAGGTTCGATATACATCGCGGGGCTTATTCCCTCAAAAAATATACAGTGGTGCCCTCGGCACATAAAATTCTAGCCTATCTAAGCTTAGGGCCTATTGGAACTACCAGAGTGAACAATGACATTATATAAACATTGGAAGATCTGGACCCAAGTCCATGGCACCCCCACTACATGAGGTTGCATAGAAGGTGGGATATCCTTGATCTTGGCCATGGGTAATGTATGAGTGAGCACAGTCAGGTTGCGCTCCACCCACCTCAAAAATATCTCAGCCTCTCTAGCTTGAGGTCCCCCTGCGACTATTGGTCCGCCGACTATTTTTGGTCCCACCTCTAGTCGAGGATGTCGCCAAGTCCTCGTGAAGTCCGTTGAACACACTGGTCCCACATTTGTGCATAATAGATGCATAAAAGTCAGTACTCTGATACATATATAAAAATGATATTTATAAAAAAAAAAAAATTAAATAAAAAAACATGTTACCTATCTCTTCTCGCTCCTCTCCAGGAGGCACGGGCATGTATGGCTCCTTGGAAAATTTGATTCCAGCATAGGGGTAGTCCTCTATCGCAAGAATCTGTCATTCCCACCAGTCAAATTTTTTTCGTCAAAGGCCTCTATAGTCCTCCCTCCCCCTTGTCATGGCAGCAATGCTTCCCATATGCATACTGTTGGGGAGGAGGCCACATGCCCCCATAAAGTCTCTCTAGAACTTAGACTGGGCACTCTCGAAGAATAAGAATGAGCAAAGAATAGTGCCAAACCCAAATTTTTTTTTGTTTCATTCTTGACACTCTGTCAATTGTCTCTTCATGCATGTGAGCATGGTCATACTCTAGTCGAATATATGTGTCTCCTGGAACTAAATGGAAAAATGTATGTGTGCCCAAGAAGCCTGGTGAAGGGTCATGGATATAGTAATCCGCCCAATAAGTAGGAAGATCAGTCTCAGAGACAAATTGGTGATTTTGTGAATTGACACTTGAGAACTTATATTCTCTGTGTCGACCTCATAGTACATCTGAATGTATTCCTCGATGTTAAAAGGCCCAGGGGGAAATGTCCACAGATTGACTGGTTTCCCTCTCCTCGAGAGGCCAGTAAAGAAGTAAATTTCCTTAGTTGTTGGAGTCAACGACTGTCCCTCTATCATGAATGCCTCTGCATCTAGATGCTAGTAGTCAATCAGGGCATTTAGTAGCCTAGGTTGTGCCCTCATAAATGGACACCAGAAGAACTTCCACAACCCACATTGTTTCAATGTGGAAATGACAACAGGATCCTTATCGACCAATATATAAATATCCTCTTGTTCTCTCTCCCTCCAATGGACATACATATTGTTCCATGGTAGATAAAATGGAGTTAGCCCTTGCATTTTAAAAAAAATTCCAAGATTTTGACGGTGTATGCTGGTTGTTTTGTCCATAGTTGCATATATACAAGGGAAGAGTGTTTTTTCCTACATACATACGTGGGTTGTCATTTCACATCCCACATACACGCATGGCCACTCTTTTTAGGAGAGCGTGGCCCCCCAAAATAAAATGATTTGCATAAGAAAGGATTTGGAATGAAAGAGGGATTATTTTCTACTTACTTGGTCCAAGCAGAAGTTCGTTTCATCCACTAAAGCTCCCAGAATCAACTTCTTTAACAAAGGGGCTTTTTTTTCCTTTTGGTCGATTTTCAAATTGTAATGGTGAAAATGAGCTGTCGGCTTCTATTTATAGACTTTTTTGGCCCTTTTTGCCACTTTTTTGACCCCCTTTGTCATTTTTCCTTGCTTGGAAATCATTTGGTTCTATTCCTAAGTTTCTTATTGGATGTTAAGATACACTTTTCCTTTTGGTTTAGTAACCTTTAGGGGATGGGTCACTTTAAATATCCTTTGGAAAAAATCATTTTTTCCAACGTTTTACATATAAGTTAGGATTTCACCTCCAAATTCTGCATCTCGTTGTCTTTTCTACTTTTCCATAGGATCGATCCCACCGAAGTGCAACACAGAACCTTCATTTCTTCTCTAGAAGTTTCATAATTAGGTGGTAGAGCATACCTTTACATGGATTCCCTAGGTAGATCCTTGTTGCATTTTGGCATCCATACCATCTGTAATGATTGTAGGCTCGAGATTCCTTATTAGTCATGTCATGATTACGAGTTTGAGCTTCATTTCTTTGATGCACCATCATTCTTGGCCTCACCCTCGAGACTCCCAAATGAGAATGCTTTGTTATCTTTCAATCTCGCTTTGAAATATGAAACAAAACTCTGACGAGACTGTATTTATGCTTTCCAATCTTGTCTAGATTAACTGAGAAAAGTATCCTTCTGGAGTCTTCTTTAAGCCCTTTTCAGAATCCCTAAACATGAAAATATTTTCGAGCGATATTGTTGCTCTTCACGCTTTCCAAACTAAAATTTGAAGGCACGCCTATCCAACAGTAGTCTACCCCTTTTTCGGTTTGGATGGTCAATTGTACGAATAAAGGTATACTCTAGGAACCTTGGTTCACCAGAAGAGTATTCTTAGGCATAATTTTAACCCTTTTTCGGGCCCGAGGGACTAAATTTATAAAAAAGGAACATTCTCCTTGGTTTTGGTTTATCACCTCTTTCAGGCCTTGGAGATTACTTACAAAAAAAGAACCCTAGTTAAGCTCTTTTCAGACTCCCTAAAATTGAAAATATCGTTGAGTGACCTTGTTCTTTGACACTCGTTAAATTGGTCCAGAAGAAAATCTACTGGCATGAGTTTACCCCTTTTTTTGACCTATAGATTATGGAGGAAAAAGGTACACCTTGGGAGATTCATCTCGCCGATAGAGTTCTCCTTAGTCACTCTTATACTTTTTCAAGCTAAGGAGACTAATCTTAGAAAAAGTATGCGAGTCCATAGTTAAGCTCTTTTCAGACTCCTTAAAATTGAAAATATTGCCGAGTGATCTTGTCTTTGTCACACTTGTTAAATGGTTTTGAATAGACGTATTTTCAGTGCTAGTTTACCCCTTTTTCGAATCGACTAGACTACCTCTGAAAAAGGTACTCCCTGGAGTCTTATTTTACATTTTTTTAGACTCTCTAAACGTCAAAAAACTATTGATGTTACTTTCTCTGGGTTCATCAAAATTACATTGAAGGGGTTTTCGTTATGTCTTTCTAATCACATTTGCATCTCTGCATATTTGGCCTAATGTCGGCTCCATGTTTCTATCATCTGAACCTTTGAAGCATGATTTATAGGAAAGCCTTGTAGCACTTTGCCTCTGCAACCTGACACCTTGACCCATGGAGGAATTTTCCCCGAGTGTCTTTTTCCTGCGCATGTCTCCTTGCTCTAAGCATTAGTGTGTTCCTTTCTCTTGGAACTAGTATGCTTGCTTGTGGCACTCATTCCTCCTTTGTAATGTAGCATTATTTTATTCTTTTTCAAGCTCTTTAAAAATTGAAAAAGACAAAAAAATCAAATATCCCAAAAAGAGGGTAGGGGAAATATGTATTATTTTTTTGGCATCACAAAGAGTCTCCCTTGGAAAAATAACATCCTTCCATTGTTTCATCAAGCATTGGGATCTAGTATGACCTTAGGAAGTTTTTCTCGCTACATAGAGTTGTGTCCTCCTCCATTTGGTTACTCTTCCAAACACAGGGAGAGTTTGTGTTGCCTCCTACATTGTGAACTTATGTCAATGTTATGCTGCCTGAGTATGATCATCTTTCATGACTTTATCCAAGGGAAGTTTCACCCAACCTAAGTCGGCCTTTCTACGTTCACCAACCCTAGAATTCATTCTCTGATTTGTCTCTTGACCTCATGAGTCGTCCATCCCAAGATTCCAATCAGAGTCAGATTCAAAATCAGTGAAGTTCTCTTCCTAATCATCGAGATCCTCTTGTGCTTTTTCCGATGATTCATCAAAGTTTCAGGGTAGTGAGTTATCCACTCCCATTATACTCTTGCTTGAGTTTTGAATATATTGAATTTGTTGCTTGAGCCATGAAGTCCTCATCTATACATCACGTCGTTATTGAAGCTTCTTGAAGATGGATACTATACTTGTATAGATTTGATTTTGAGATGTGAATACCTTTGTGAATTTCTCTTGGATACACTTTATATATTTATATGACATGAATTTGTAGTGTATTTGATTGGTAGCCATGATTTATTTCATCCAGGAGCATGGGTATGCTTGCCTCGGAGAGACAATTTTTATTTCTGCAGATGGCACCTCCCGAACTCACGGTCCCAGTTCCGAGCATAGGTATGCTTGCCTCAGAGAGACAATTTTTATTTTCCAGATGGAACCTCCCGAACTCTGGTCCCAGGTTCACTCGATTTTGTACATTGGTGAAGATATTGTAATGTATTTCGGCCATCAATTTCTCTTATGACCTCACACATTAGGGGGCATCTGTTATAACCCTAAATTTCTCTACACATGCATACATAGTCTTGGCCCTCTTACTTGCATTTTTTGCCAAAGCACTGCTGAGTTTCTCTTCTTAAAAACTAATTTTTTTAAGATGTACACACCCTGCACCATTACTTCTCACGTACATATGCTTGTTGCACCACTATATATCATGTACATATGCATGGTGCACCATTACAACCCGCGTATAATTGCAAAAGTTTCAAAAAATAAAAATTTGCAAGGAATTCATTGAAATTGATGGATATTGGAGGTTTCCCAACTAATCCACCTGCTATATTTCATCACCCAACCGAATAACCATCCTTTTGGCATATAAAAGGAGGTGTTATGGTATCATTTCAAAGTGAAGCATAAGAACAATGAAACTCTACCTGATTTCACTTCCCCTCCTTTCCCAAGATATTGTTGCCTTTTGTGAGAATTTCCTGAGCATTCCATCATTAGCCCCTTCTTCCTCCATTAAAATCCATTCACTTCCCAAGAAGATATTAGAAGGTCGAGAGAATAAGTTCATACAAGGTGCACTTGGAGCTTGGTGAAGAGGAACCCGGACCAGGTTCACATAATGGTAGTCGACTTATATTGTAAAGGTATAATCTATGTGTTATTAATAAAAGAATTAAATTTTCGTGTCCCAAATGATGGTGTCTTGAATAATTTTATTGGTTTATGCTTGACATTCTAACATAACCCTAACTTGTATATGGAGTAGTATGCTTGCCGTTCTTTGTTTGTCAATCTTTGGATGCAAGTCAACCCTAGGAGGAGGCATGCAGTCAGATGAACTTCCAAGAGCGAGGAGGTCATCACTAGACATGGGATTAGAGGTATAGTTACCTTATCTCCTTTTCCTTTCTTTATTCATATTTATTTTGGTATTTTTGGGGTAGTATAGAGAATTAACTGACTTTTAGACGGTTAATCGATTTGCCTACATTCTGAACCCTATTGTAGATAAAGGGGGGGGGTTTCCCGCTAGCAATATTGACTGCAACAGACTATTTTACTAGGTGGACTGAAGATATTCCTTTAAAACAAGTCAATGAGAATCAACTGATCTCGTTCCTTGAAGAAAATAAAAAATTCTCATTACTAGATTTGGTATACCAAATTATCTTGTTTTTTTATAATGCGACCTATTTTTCATCTTTAAAGTTAATTGAGTTTTCTTTAGATAAAGGAATTACAATTAAATATGTTTCCAACTACTACCCTCAAGGTAATGCTGTAGAAAAATCTACCAACAAGAATTTAATTCATATTCTCAAAAACATTGTGATTGAACATCAAAATTATTGGCATAAATCTCTTCCAAATGCATTGTGAGTTGATAGAGTCACGCCAAAGGTGTCATTAGGAAATTCACCTTTCTTCCTTGTCTATGGTAAAGAAGCAGTCCTTCCCTCTAATGTTTTCCTTCCTTCTCCTCAATTGGCCCAATCTTCTAGAGAAAATGATTGTCCACTTATGCAAAGAAGAATTAACAGCTCGTTAAAATTGGAGGAGGTACAAGAGAAATCTAAACATAAATTTCATGAACACACAAATTTGATAAAATGTTGGTTTGAAAAGAATGCAGTTAACAAAAAAGACTTTCAAGTTGGAGATCTTGTTCTAAAATGGGATAAACCCCATGAACTTAAAGGAAAACATGTTAAATTTCATCATTTGCATCTTGATCCATTTCATATTTCTGAAAACGTTGGTTCTTCAAATTTTATATTGAAAACCTTAGAAGGGGAGATTGAGAATCTCCCTGTTAATGGTAAAATTTTAAAAAAGTACTTTCCATGACCACCTATTAGTGGAGATTGTTATCCCTGTATATTGTAGGTTTTTTTTGTTGCTTCTTTTCTTTCTCTATATTTTCATTTAGAGTTTATCATTTAATTAAAAAATTGTTATCATATGATTTTCTTTGATTGAAGTGTTGAATTTTATATCTTTATGAAGGTTTTAAAATATTGCAGTAAGTTTGATTCTCGTCTCATATTAGAAATATTCTTAAAAGTCATAAATCATAAAGGTTTGTTATATCTGAATTATTTCTTATGAAATTCTTACTTTATGGATGATTGGGTTCGATCCCAAGTGGAGTCGCCAATTTTGTTATCGGACTAATCGGTAGGTGCAGACCCTAACAGATCTCCCTAGATCCACCTAGATCTAGAACAAAATAGGACAGGACATGACTCTTTCCCTAAGTTATGACCATTGAATTAACTAGTAGGGAGGAACCAATAACATACCTTTGTATCTCTTCCTAGGGTCTTTTTTGCTCCTGCTTCGCTCTGGTGCTCTCGTGAGGTCAAGACCAAGACAACACAAACCAACCAAAGTAAAGATAGCAAAATATATTCAACTGTCAACTTATGTGTATGATCAAGGAATTACACAATAAAGTAAGAATAACTTTATGGGAAAAGGACATGCCGCTGTATCATATTAATCGAAAGTAGAAGATACAACCTGATCGCCTTGATGTCGCAAGCTTCCTTTTGGTGGCTCTTGGTTCCAACACACACACTTTCTCGATCCTTGTATGAAGAATATCAAATCCCTCTTGATAGACTTGTTAGAGTATCCAAGCTCCTGTTCAAGCTAAGTCCTTCACACAATTCTTTCACCAATTCTCCAATGAATCTTGCTTAACCTTTTCCATGAGAATTTGATCAATATATAGGAGAGGATGAGATGGTTACTTGGATAAGAATGATCCCGCAATATCAAGGAAACCATTACAAAGATAACCATTCGAATGCCAACCCATTCTCTAGAAGATTCCCTTCTGGAACCATCGAGACTTCATCTTTTTCCAAGCTTTAGAACAAGTTCGCACCCTAGCTATGTAGCACAGTGCGATAAGTTTGCACCCTAGTTGTAGGCAGCCTGCGAGAATGGGTCATTCTCGCACCCTAGGATATTAGCAACCTGCGAACTCTCTTCAAAAATATGTTTTCTGGGAAGAGATGAATGGCACTTTTCTCAGGAGAAAGTTCTTATTAGGAGCCTAAGTACACCATCATCAATACACCATCATGATGACCAAAATCATGGGTAACAATGATTAACTATAGTTGTTGAGGAACACTTATGCTTTGCATAAATATAATACAATTATGATTTCAAGGAAAACAATTATCTACCACTTTCTTATGATCTCCATCCATCCCACATTAATAAATTGGAATTGGTTAGGATTATAAACTAATAAAGAACCTATGGGCCAAACCTTTAAACACAAATCATTTTCCAAGCAAATCAAGAAACTTTCATATCACCCCATTTCCTATAAACCCAATTGCATATGCAATAGTTGTATACAAAAAAAAAAGGGCGAGAATAATCTAAATAAATGGAATTTGAAATAACTTTTATTAGTGTGGGAAGTACAAGTAATCACGTCGAAGCTACAAATTCTTGTTGGAAGCGGGGCTATGATTGTATGATACTAAGGTAACTTCGTTAGGGCTATGGATGATCATGGGAAATGAAGCAATTTGAGGTAAAACAGAGATGAGGAACACACTTACGCAAATGTTTGTTCATTATAAAAGTGAAGGCCCTTAATTTAAATCCACAACCAATCTGATAATCATTTTCTATTAAAGAAATAAACTCCATTTATTGTCCTCTATGAAAATGGTATGTTAAGTTATTAGTACTTGAAATTGGTGATTTGTATTCTTTAATATTTTAAGAATCAATGAGGAACCCATAACTATTCGAGCATCCACTAAGTTTTTAATTTATATTTAATATTTAGATATGAGGAAAATACCCTAAATCAATATATTGACAGAGATAACTAGTTCTTCAAGTTTGTCGTCTATTGTTGATCCTATAACAACTCCCCCTTATAGGATTTAATGCCTCCTTCCTTATCCTATTGTGACTCCTTTTTAAATCCTTCAATCCTATCCCAAGTTGTTCTTAAGGGGGGATGTTGGGATATTTAGACACTTAGGAGTAAGTTAAGATCAACTTGGTCATATGTGTCATTAGGTAAATGTGTGTTTCTTAGTATGTTTCTTTAGTATGAATTAGTTTTTAGGAAATGAGGAAACTTCCATGCTAAACCTAGAATAAGAGAGGAATAAATATATAATCAATAAAGTAAATGACAAATCAAACACACAGTACACTGAGATTTTACCCTAGAAACCCAAACCCAGAAAACCAACATTCCTTGAGCATGCAACTCTCTTGTTGTATTATTCATTCAAAATAAAAGGTTACATGTCTAACCTTGGTACACCCCTAAGACATAATAGACATCATACCCTCTTTCTTACAAAAGAGAAACCATGTGGCCAATTTGGATTACATCTACATGACCAACAACCTCTACGATTTCATCTACAGATTGATTAGCTTTGATTAACTTTTATAGCATTACACCACACCTTATTTATAGGATTTATAGTAGGAAAAACCCTAAAGAAAAAGGTTCCTAAAAATTGTTACATATCCATGCATATCATTGGCTAAAAATACTACAAATCTCAAGATTTTGTTACAATCAACTACCAAGTCAGATTACTAGTCGACCTTCATTTGGTATCCAGTCGGTTTCCACACACCCGCTTGTTGAATTCTTGTTGGTTGACTTATTTGAATTTACCTAGTCGAGCCACCTCGAACTTCAACTTGATTTCGATGTCTTTGAATTTGTCTTTACCCGATCAAACCACCTCGGCCTTCAAATTTGAATGTTAGTCGATCCAACTCGAATATACTTTCACTGAAAAAGAATATAACAACCCAAAATTCTCTCGCTTGTTGTTTTCTTTGTTGAAACTGGGATACCCGTGAACTCTCGTTCACAAACCTAGGTTAGCAATGCCCATTTCCTCTCTACACCAAGATAAATTCACAACGCTCACAAAATTGGTCAAAGAGTTTGTTATGTTTTCCAACATGTCTACTTTCTCCAGTAGCACCTTATTTCTTTCCACCATGTCTCATATGAAATGGTATTGTACATCAATGTGCTTAGTATTAGAATGATAAGATGGGTTATTTTCCATAAAAATTGTTCTTTTACTATCACAAATTATCTTCATAGGTATCTACTTAAACCTAATTCCTGAACATGGCCTTTGCATCCATACTACTTCTTTACTTCCATGAGTGTATGCCATGCATTGAAATTTTGTTGTTGATAGGGATATGACTGATTGTCACTTACTCACCTAGTTGATTGTTACATTGAACGTTTTGAACACATATACATTGGTCGACCTCCATCTATCCAGATATCCATCCCAGTTAGCGTCGAAAAATCCATGTACATTTAATTCATTGTCACTTCCAGGTTTTCCTTGATAACATATAGCATAATATTTTGTGCCACACAAATAAGAATAATTGTTTGACAGTTGTCTAATGCTCCTTCCTAGGTGTTGACATGTATCTTCTCAACACTCCCACTACATGGGAAATGTCTGGTCGAGTGCATATTATCCCATACATTATACTACCAACAAAACTTGCATAGGGGACACATGTGATGACCTCTATTTCCTCTTGTGTCTTTGGAAACTGTTAAAAAATTATCTTTGCTCCCACAGGAATTGAAACCTTCACAGGTTTGCAATCCTGCATGTTGAAACATTTCAAAATTGTTTCAATATACTTTGTCTAGTTCAACCAGATATTTCTAGCTACTCGATATCTCTTAATCTCCATTCCCATAGTGAATTTCATTGCACTAATACCCTTCATGTCAAACTTGGAGGATAGATACTTCTTCACCTCTTTTTTTGTGTCCATGTTTTTTCATTTTGACCTCCTTACAGATGAGGTAATTTGTTCCACCTCTTCTTCTGATTAATTCAACTCATATGAATGATCTTCTTCATTCCTCAGTTCAAATTTCACCTTATATGAATTATTCTCGATATGAAAAATTTCTTTAGGCTTAGACTTACTTCCGACTTATCTGAAGACCATATCTCGACTGTACACTTTTTTCCTTGATGCAAGATCCCAGAGCTTATATCCTTTCATTCCTTCTTTGTATCCAATGAAAATACACTTTAATACCTTCTTGTCCAGCTTGCTTCCTTGAGAACATGCACAAATGCATCACATATAAATACTTTGAGATGTGAAACTGAAGGCTTATTACTCGACCATACCTCACGTGGATTCATGTTGACTAGACTTGACGAAGGATACATATTCAATAGATATTTTGCAGTGTCAAATTCCTTCGTCCATAATTCTTGTGTGAGCCCAACACCACTGAGCATGCTCCTTTCCTTGTCCATCAATATTATGTTCATTTTTTCGGAAACTACATTTTGTTGTGGGGCATATGGTGTGTTATTTTTTCATTCTATTCCACACTACTTGCAGCGAGCAGAACTGATCAATTTTTTTTCCATAGAAATGACCATCATTGTCAGTTCTCAACACCTTAATATTCTTATTTGTCTAGTTTTCCACAAGATATTTAAACTCTTTGAATTTCTTGAAAACCTATGAATTCTTCCTCTAGAAATATATCCATGTATTTTTGGAAAAATCATCTATGAAGGAGACATAATATAGGTATCCACCAAGTGAAGCCCTTGTAACACGACCAAACACATCACTATGAACCAACTCTAGAATTCCATTTTCCATTGTCTCTCTGTAATATTCCAGATATAAAAAAGTATGTAGAAAAAAAATAAATATCTAGAAATGGTAGATGAACAATAATATAACCAGAACAACACCACAATAATACCAAAATGATACCATAATAACACCAAAAAGAGCACTTTGATTACTGAGAGCAATGTTCACTTGCCTCTTCAAGGGGGAAACCTCTAGCATAACATAGCTCTATTACAATAATATCCAAGACAAAATTTCTCATACCCTCGACTCTTATTTATACTAAATATGTCCATCAAAAGAACCATCTAGAGGAAGATCCTTCTAGAAGTGAAAGCTTCTATTATGTCTTTTTACATTGGAATTATTCTTCCTTATTGCTAGGCCTTATTAATATTGACCTTTATTACATGGAAATATATTATTCTACCTACGTGAGGGGTTAGGCCCCTAACACTCTCTAGATGGGAACCTCAACCGAATTTGTTTTCCATATATACAATGTTCATAAAAGTTGACTTCTAAATTACATTAAGTAAATTCTTCGACCATACATTTGTTATGCATAGATTGAAGTCCTTTTTCTCCAATGTGTCCCATCCTCTCATGCCATAGAATGGCCAGGTCGAATTTAGGATGACCTATTGAGTTGGTTTGAATCGACTCAACCTGAGTCGATTCGATTCGATTTGAAGTCGAGTCAACTTTAGGAACAACGATGTTGTTGCATCCAGTCGAGTCGACACTCCCTAGTAACTTGTATAGGGTTCCAATCCGAAATCCTTTCATTAAGACCATCACACCTCTGACTATATTGCACAAATCCTTTTGAAATAGAGTGTGTCCTCCTGCATCACTCACATTCATGACAAATATCATGTTTCTTTCCAAAACTAGAATGTGTAGCACACCTGTAAGGGTTCTACTCCTCCCATCCTACAATATCAATTGAAATCTTCCTCGTCCGAAAATTTTGGTTGTCGAGTTGTCTCCCAAGAACACATATCTTCCTTCATATCATTCATATTCATAGAACCATTATCTATGTGGTGTCATATGATAGGATGATCCTGAGTCAATCAACCAAACATCTTGATCTGATTGTGTATTGGTCGATGCCAGGTACACATCACATCCCTTATCTGGATTTGTGTTTCTCTTGGTCAACTTCTTCTCTTCGGATCTTGTACTGACTTCCATTTCCTTTAAATTGCAGTCCCTTTTGTAAGTCCCACCTTTAACTCATTTCCAACATCTTCTCATTAACTAAATAGGGGATTTATATCTACCCTTCAACTTAGACTTTCTACCAGATAATTTTCCTTTATCTCTATCAACTAGTCGACCTCTCACCACTAAATCATCTTTGGTCGATCCTTCCATGTTATTCCTTCTCAATTCTTTTGAAAATAGAGATGCAACTACTTCTTATAGAACTAATGTGGTTGTATTACTCCCTATAGCCATGAATAAGCTATCCTAGGGTCTGGAAAAGAACATAATAGGCTAATACATTTCTCCTCCTCAATCATTTTAATATCCATAAAATATAACTGGATTATAAAGGTATTAAACACATTTAAATGATTAGTCACCAAACTTCCCTCATTCATCCTTAGAATATACAATTTCTTTATGAGAAACAATTTATTTACCAGGGATTTCAGCTTGTACAAGATCCCCAACTTATCCCATGGCTTCTTGGCTGAATCTTCACCTGAGACATTCAGTAGTAACAAATTTTCAAGACAAAGTCAAATCGTACTTCTTGTTATTCTCTCAAGTTTCTCCCATTATTCCATTGACATACCTATCAACATGGTACCTGGACAGACTATTATCCATTTTTATCGATCTACCAAGGATATCCTCAATTTTAATCTTCCAAAGCTCAAAATTCTAGCCATTGAATGTTTCGATCTCTATTCTCGAGATGCTCACCATTATTTAAAATAATTATTTAAAGATTTCTAACTTATGAATATTACTGAACCTAGGGTTTAGCTCATATCCAAAGTTGTTAAGACGAGATCCGATACCACATGTTAGGAAATGAGGACACTTCCATGCTAAACCTAGTATAAGAGAGGAAGAAATATATAATAAAGAAAGTAAATGACAAAGAAAACACACAGTACATAGATATTTTACCTTGGAAACCCAAACTGGGAAAACCATCATTATTTGAGTATTCTTATCTCTTGTTGTTTTATTAATTCAAAATAAAAGGTTACATATCTAACATTGGTCCACACCTAAGACACAATCGACACCATACCCTCTTTCTTACACAAGAACAACCCTGTAGCCAATTTGGCTTACATCTACATGACCAACAACCTCTACGATTTCATCTACATATTGATTAACTTGTATTAGCCTTAATTAGATTTTACATCATTACAACACACCTTATTTATAGGATTTACAATAGGAAAAACCCTAAAGAAAAAAGTTCCCAAAAACGTTTATAGATCCATCCATATCATTGGCTACAAATCCCACGAATCTTGGGATTTTGTTACAGTCGGATTACTAGTTGACTACCAATCGACCTTGATTTAGTCTTTAGTTGGTTTCCACATGCCCTCCTGTAAACTTCTTGTTGTTTGACTTCTTCAAATTTACACGGTCGAGACACCTCGACCTTCGACTCATTTTCAATGTCTTCAATTTCATCTTTACTCGGTCGAACCACCTCGACCTTCAACTTAGACTATTAGTCGATCCACCTCGACTAGAATTTCAATGCAAAGAATATAACAACCCAAATTTAGTATGCATTTGTACTTATTTAATCCAATGGTCACGATATGTTCACTTCCTCTATTTGATTTTATTTCCTAAACTATTATTTATAGGTTCCCATTGTATGTATAGGTTCATATTATATGTTCCACAACACATGTATTCAAATAGAGGATGAACACCTTCAGTAACCACTCACACAACCAAATCAAATATCAACACACCGATGTTTTTACATGGTAAAACCACTATGGGGAAACATCCATGGCCCCATACAACATGGCCACTTGGAGCAATTTATTAATGAAAAAGAAAATATTATAGAGAGATTTACAAGATATTTTCTCACAATTGTTTATCTACAAATGACCATCCAAGCTCTTTAAATAGATATCATAGACCAATCGAGTGTTAAGCCATAGATCATTGTAGTCATTAAGATCGAGGATAATATGATCCATCATATCAATCTATGTCGGGAACATATTGTGACCATCAAATTACCTAGCTATAAATTCATACTAAATAAACACACTAATAAACACACTTTTACCTAAGGACACATTAGACCAAGTTGATATTAACTAACTCCTAAATTTCTAAATATCCTATCATCCCCCCTTAAGAAAAACTTGGGATAGGATTGAAGGATTTACAAAGGAGACACAATAGGAGAAGGAAGGAAGTAATAGAGCCTATAATGACACCTTCCTAAAATCCTAACATAGAACTAATTTTGAAAAAATTCACTTCTATAAGATACCTTTTGAAAATGTCTATAACTTGATCTTCTGTAGGGAAAAAGAGAACTTCAATAACTCAATCATGAATGCGATTTCTAATGAAGTACATGTGTATCTCGATGTGTTTTTTGCATTGATGTTGAACTAGATATTTACTGATCTTGTTGGCACTCTGATTGTCACACCATAGGGTGGTCGTATGTTGTTGTTGGAATCCAAACTCTGAAAGGATATGTCGAATCCACAAGGACTCTTAACTTGCGTTAATCATTTCTCGATACTCTTCTTCTACTGAAGAAATAAAAATACCCTATTATTTATTACAATACCAAGTAATAGGCCATGAACCAATTTTAAAAACATAACTTCTATTATAATTTCAATCATTAGGGTCATCAGCCCAATTTGAATCAATGAAACCAAGCAACAAAAGAGTCCCCCATCAATTGTACCCCAAAAGTACCGAAGTATCCTTTTAGCTTCTTTCCAATGACTTTCATGGGGTGTTTGTATATACCGGGAAATAAAACCAACAACAAAGGAAATACCAAGATGAGTATGAGTAATATATAAGAGGATACCAACTAACTGGGGGTATAAGGTGGTGTCAACTTCAGGAGAAGTATAGGTGGCAAAAAGTTTGAATCTAGAATAGAAGGGAGAAGGGGTTGGTTTAAAATCATCCATGTGAAAGGGGAAAAGAAGGTCTTTGAATGGGAAAGAAAGATTCCTTCCTTGGTTTGCAATACTTGGAGGCCAAGGAAATAATGCAAATAGCCTAAGTCTATCATTTCAAATTTCTTTTTAAGGTTGGATTTCACATGGGTTAAAAACTTTGGGTCACTGTCAGTGATGATAAGGTCATCAACATAAATAAAAAGGATTATGAGATGGCCTCCTACTTTATTTTTATATAAATTAGGGTCAAAATGACATATAGAAAAGTCAGAATCATGAAGAAAGTTTTCCATTTTGGCATACCAAGTTCAAGAATCTTCCTTAATACAATAAAGATATTTCTTAGGGAAGAAAACAAGGATTGAGTCATTCTAGACATAGTTAGGAGGATGTTCCATGTATATTGATTATTGCAAATCCTCATGCAAGAAGGCATATTTGACATCCATTTGATGGACCTCTGATTTATGTGAGGCTGCAAGGGCTAGAACAAATTGGATGGAATTCATTTTGGCTACGGGGGAAAATGTTTCAATATAGTTAATTCCTTCAACTTGAGAGAACCCTATGGAAACTAACCGAGACTTGTGTCCTTCAACACTTGCATCTGATGCATACTTAGTTTTGTACACCCATTTACATATGACAAGTTTTCTTCCTTTTGGAAGAGGTACAAGATCCCAAGTATCATTCGTCATTAAAGAGTGATACTCTTCATTCATTGTTGTGTCCCAATATGGATGACGTGAAAATTTTGCAAATGTGTCTAGATCATGAGTTTATGAAACTTGAGCCAAAATATAAGAATCTCACTGGAACTATAAATGTGTTCGATGTTGATTTGAAGGATAACTAGAAAGATCATCGGTCACTTCTTGTGTTGAATGGAACAGTATGGGAAGTGGTGGTACTAGTGCAAGTTCATGTTCATTGGACTCATCTGAAGGAAGTTGAGTGGGCAGAGGTGTATTTTCATCCTCATTTTCATCATTTAAATAATAAGAAACTAGAATAGGAACAAAATATGGCACAAACATTGAAGATGGCACAAATGTCGAATCAGGCTTGCATGCCAAGAGATTTTAAGAAAATTTAACATCTATTATAATAAAAATTTCATTGGAATGAGGTTGAAGAAGTCTATAAACTTTGACATCTTCAAAATATCCAAAAAAAATACACTTATCACTTTTAGGATGTAAAACTTTCATTTTCTCATCAAGAATATGAGCTCATGCTACACTACCAAATACATGGAAGTGGCTTACATATGGTTTAATTTTATTCCATGCTTTTTCCATTTTTATATTTTTAAGATCCTTTGTGGGAGTGCAATTTACTATGTAATTTTCACAATTGATGGCTTATGCCCAATAATGGAGACTTAATCCCTTACATCGGATCATACAATTTGCCCTTTTTTTGAATGTGTGATTCTATCTCTCCGCAACACTATTTTTTTGCGGTGTATATGGAACAATAATTTTCATTTGAATGCCATGTGTAGTGCAGTAACTTGTAAATTTATTATTCACATATTTTCCTCCATTATCTATTCTTAACATTTGAATTTGATGTCCAAATTGTTTTTTTACAAGGGCCTTTTAGGCCAAACGATTGTCAGATAATTTACTCTTAAGTTTTAAGAAGTAAACTCAAGTGCATTTGGATAAATCATCAATGCAAGTTAAGAAATACTTGCACCCATAAAAATAAGGAGAATAAAGTGGACCACACAAATCACTGTGAACAAATTTCAAAGGGGTCGAGGCATGCCAAGAGGCACATTTTTCAAAAATGTCCCTATGATGTTTGTCGAGAACACAACCAGCACAAACACTTTCTTTGCAAGAAATGAGAGGAATACCAGTCACCATATGGTGATTACTTATTTGATGAAATGAGTGATATTTTAGACAACCGAATCACTCATGCCAAATTTTCCTCAAGTTATTGCCATGAGAAACAAAAATTGATGGAAAAGACGATGACCCAAAAAGAACACATAATACATCATTAAAATGACCATTATCTACATGAATTGTACAATACTCTACAACACTAAGAGATCTATCATCACCAACAAATGTTTTGTTGGTGTTACATTCATTTAGAGTAGAAAATATGGCTTTATCCTTATCCATATGATAAGATGCTCCAGAATCAATAAGCCACTCTTCAAAACAAGAAGAAGAAGTTGCATTGAAGGAGAAACCAAAAGTAGAAAGTGCATGTCCATGAGAAGAAGAGTTAGAAGAAGAAGAATTGATAGTTATGTTAATATTATTCATCATTGCTTCTAAAGATTCCATCTTCTTAAAACATTTGGACTCCACATGACCATATTTCCCACAAAAGTTGTAATTTCTATTAGTCTTCTTACTTTTATATTTTTCTTCTTTGTCACCATTAGGAGCATAAGCTTGTTGAGATGGTTTGGGACCCTTGTTTTGTTTGTTCTTGCGGAAAGAATGTTGCTTCTTGGGATTTTTGGATTTATCTTTCTGCTAGGTCACTAAGGATTTGTTGGAGGTACCTGCGGTGCTGATCACTCCAAGATGCACAAGTTTATCTTGCTCTCTAATCAAACAATCACAAAAGACTCAAGAGTGGGATATTTATAGGCACTCGGTAGATAATATCCAGTGGAATAAAAGGTAGATACAAATATATAATATGCACTACCAAGATTAGAAAGAATAATATAGATGCATCGGTCTTCTTTCAAATATATTTTGCAATCTATACATAAAATTATAAGTGTTTTGAACTTAGATAAATAATATTCAATGCAATAAAACTCATTAGGAATTAGATTCATTAACTAATTTTTATATGGTGGGATTGAATAATATTGTGTTTACCAAAAAAAACTTTAATCTTAGTCCAATCTACATCGGGAGCATCAATTGCCTGAAGGTGAAACCTTAAATTAGGAGAGATGGAAATTCTAATTAGTCCACGTGCTTCATCACTCATATTATCCCATTTGAATTTATTTTCATCATCAGTGGGTTCTATTTATTTTCCCATGGTAATACAATACAATCATTTACTTCTTAATACATCTTCCATATGGGATTTCCATGAGAAGTAGTTGGTATTGGTAAGAAAAATATCATTGGTAGATACCATATTAAAATATGCAGAAAAACATGAAACCAATGTATGGATGGAAATATATTGAAAAATTAGGTTGTTTAAAAAAATGGCATTAAGAACGGACTTTGGATGTGAAAGTTACGCCCTTTAAAAAAAAAGGCATAAACGATAACCAAAGAGCCACGTGGAAAGTAGAAGTTGGTCCATGTGGTGATGCTCCTCCTTATCTAACTTTCCTATAAGATCACTTTAAATAAATTACTTATGAAGTGACCCACTTTTATAGAATAAGTGGCAATCACGTTTACAATGAAGTTAATTTATAAATGAAAGTTGCATGCAAAACAAATAACTTAAAATAAAACATTAATTTTTTTTAATAGTGATTCAATTTTATAATTAAGTGAAATGCACTTTACAATGAATGCATGAACTTTTTCAAAAAAGAATACTTGAACCCAAGACATCTTACTAATTAAAGTATTTTTCAACCAAGTGAGCTAGTGAAAAACATATTATAGTCTTAAGAAGGAGGATCATTATTGTTGTAGTTGAAGATGGTCTTGGAGTGCATGCTCAAAAAAATATTTTTTTACGCATTCACACACACACACACACAAAATTCACTTTGTGAAAATGAAAACGGTTATATCTCGGTTAGCTTACCCCAAAAATGCAAATTTTCCCTCTATTTATGATCTACCAAGATCGCACAAAGCACACGCAAAAGAGCATATGCAGACATGAAAACCATTTCTTCTCTGTTTTTTTATTTTTGATATCACACAGACTGTAGGTAAAAGAGAATGTGTAGATATAAAAGAGTATAAACCCAAAAATAAAAAACAAAAAACTGAAATAAAACCAAAATATTATCTTTGTTAAAATTTTAAAGGGGCATGTTTAGGCTTTATACCTCCTTATCTGACTGAAATGGTCGTATCTTGGGAAAATGGAAACCTTTTAGAGTGAAACAAAAGGTAGTCCTAACTTAAACAAGTGATCCAGACGTAATGGAACAATCCTCTCAACCTAGAAATGTATGAAAATGGTAGAAACTAGAGATGCAGAAACATAGATTCACGATCTTGATCTACAACAATAGAGGGTATTCAAATGCATTTTGATACCATGTTCGATAACCCAAGTATTCTAATAGAGGAAGAACACCTTTAGTGACCACTCACACAACCATATTAAATATCAACACAACGATGTTTTTATGTGGTAAAAACCTTATGGGGGAACATCCATGACCCCAACCAACGTGGCCACTTGTAGCAATTTATTAATGCAAAAACAAATATTACAAATATATTTACAAGAGAGTTTCTCACAATCAATCATCAGAAAATGACCCTCCATTATCTTTAAATAGATATCATGGACCAATCAGGTGTCAATCCATGGATCAATGTAGTCATTCAGATCGAGTAGAATATGAGTCGTGAAATCACTGTATGTCAGGAACATATCGTTACAGTTGTATTGCCGAACTACAAATACATACTAATGCATACCAAAGAAACATACTTTTACCTAACAACACATTAGAACAATTTGATCTTAACTAAATCCTAAGTGTCTAAATATCCTAACACTGAATATATTCATTTTTATTATACTTTACTAAGTTAGATTTGTACATATTTAATATTTGTTTATGATATTATTCTTTTTATCTTTCTCTAATATTTGTAAGATGTTTGGTGAATTGTTCTTTAAGAAAGTTAAGTACTAGATCAATGGAATGGTTTTTTATGTATTAGTTATATGTATTTTCTTTGTATTTTTTAGAACCCCAAATTTAGTATCCTGTGGCCATTCAAAATTCCTTCCTTCATTATTTTCATGACCGCTAATTAGTGGAAACCTCAAATTTAGCAAGTATTTGGCATCTGATATTTCCACTAAGTTTACAATTAATGTGACCCATACGACATCCAAACTTCCCTTTATTCTTGTATTTTAAAGCCATCCACATTCAATATTTTATTAGTCGTTATTTTTTTTGGATCCCAAAAAAGTTTTATCCCTAACTTAATCATCGATCAAGAGTTGGTCTTTGTCATTCGATCAATAATCAGGATTGTTGAAATCCAACATGGCTTATCCTTCACATCTAGGATTTGTGTTTTTTATTTAATTCTAATTTATTTACACTATGTTTATTCTTCATTCTAGATATTAGGTCATTGGACATATGAATTTTCACTTTATGTTTTGAAACTTGAAAAATCTAGAATATAGACATCTAGACTCTATTTATTTCATACATTTTGTAACATAGCAAGCGTAACTAAGGTCCATTACGTGTGGAAATTCTCATAAAATATAAATTTTCTGCTAACTAATTCATGTACCTTACCAACTAAGAATTAGACATAGATTTAACTATTTGTTGATACCATGATCTAGATGCATCTACAACATACTGAAATCAACATAAAATGCAGCTATAAACTCAAATACAACAACATATAAAAAATTATCAAACACAGAGTTTATACATAGCAATTAAACTCATAATGAAACACATAAACAAGATAAAACACTTATCTTTTTAAAATGAGTATGTAACCAGCTACTTGGGACAAACATTACACCCCACCATAGACCTATTATTTCAAATATATAAAAAAAGTCACCCCCGATCTGGGGTTAGAAATCCACAAAAGAGGGTTGTAACATCCCCGACCACCAAGGTTGGTCCATGCTACTCTAGAAAATGCTTTGATACCAATTTATAACATTCCTGGCCACCCAGGCCATGACATGCTACTCCATAAAACATTATGATACCATCTTGTAACGTTCCTAGCCACCAATAGGATGGGCGTCTTCATTGAGTAAACATCTTTTTGATATGATATCAATTTCTAACGTTCCCGACTGAACCACTCGCAGTTCGGGGCATGCTACCTCAGACAGAGCTCTTTTGCAGAAATATTCACATATAAACTTAACAGGAAATGAAAGAGAAAATATGGAAACATACATGTAGTGAAACACATGATATTATTACAAGAATCACAAACATGCACTTAAATACGTCATTTAACCATTAAGCACATAAAAGGTACTTATCTTTTTATTGAAGTACACCAACTGTGTGCAGACCTTCCACAAACCTCCCAGTCTTAGACCATGCTACTCATCACTCTCAATAGTGGTCACCCCCGAGCTAGGACTAAACTCCACCAAGCAAGGGATTCCTAAGCTAGGTAGGGAAAACAAGAAGTTTCATAGTACAATAGGAAGGATTTCCTCCAAGGATCCACTTAATCCCATAGCTCACAGACTCTGATTCCCCACATGCCTATCCCACCTTAGGAGTATAAACCTTCACTGTCCCACAGTCCATCGGTTGCTTCACCTCCCTTTCTGGGGCTTCAAAAACATGCCAGATCTGGAATTCTCAGAGCTATATAGCTTCTACTGGACTCCCTCTAGGAGAAATCACTTCCTCAGCACACTCTGTCACCTAGAGAGATTTTCTCACATGCTGACAACGTACTTCTTCTATCCACAAGCCTGACAACTTGCTTCTTCACTCCTACTCTCAGGTAACCAGAAGTAGCTCCAGTGAACCCCCTCAGAATTCATCTAAGGCATAGGTATGTTGGTCATTTCAGAAATGCAAAGCATATGGCTCAATGCCGACAGGTTTCATATGTGCGTGCATTCTCAAAGGTGTGTGCAGGTTTCAAAGGTTGCAAAGGTCAATGAAGGAGGAAAAAAATGGCTTTTTGTGTGAATGATCAGTCTCCCTACCTGCATGAGTGGGGAGCATGGAGAGGAATGGTGAGCTAACCCCCCACAACGATGGATTCCCCTCCCCCCCATAAAATTGCATGCAACCAGGTTGACACATGGCTATCTTGGGAGCTCGTCCCTCTCCACTTGGAGTTTGTTCCCTTTCCCCAAATGAAATTAGAATATTAGGGTTTATTTCCCAACTTTATTATTTTCAGGAAATACATTATAATACTCCCTTGGGTTAAGCCCTTAAGTTTATTCCCTTTCTCCTAGCCTCTCAACTCCCTTCCCTTACCCAGCCTAGTGGAGCTTAGTCCCCCATAACTCTTTCTTTGTGGTCGTTCTACATGCAACAATGTTTTTATATTAATAATATCACTATTTACATGTACAAAAGATGCTCCTGGCCTTTAACATCTAGGCTCTCTAGCCTAATAAACACATAATCCTACCAGCTTATAATTACTTGGCTCACCATCCTACAAAACATGTTACATTCATAATTACAACCAGGGCTC